>JAHWFP010217640.1:6108-18337 GCA_023313725.1 Lithobius niger | reverse complement strand
ATCCGTAGTGGGAATCTCGATAATCTTATTCTGTTGAAATCCGTAGTGGAGATGTAAGCCTCTGTGTCTCTTAACCCTGGATTCAACTAAATATAATGAAAGCGTTGGCGACTGTTAACCACAAAATACAGCATTTTCATGCAAAAGAGAAATGACAAAAATGCTATAGAAACCTGTCGTATAAGGGGGGCTGACCCAGTAACCCAAAAAAAATAATAACAAAGTGCTTTGCGGTCTGAGTTAACAGTGAACTTACGGAATTTATGCATAACGAAATGTGAACGAGGAAAGCAAACGAAAAAAATTCGCAGTTTGGCTGATGTAACGGCTAATTAATTATGGGCAGAAGGGGGGGGGGGTGCACTGAGTGATTAAGCAAAGCGAACGAAAATCAGTGTTCGTCAGCCAGGGGTGCCACATTTGCCACTGCCAAATGAGCCGTTACATCAGCAAAATTGACACGGTTTGGTTTATTGTGTCTCCTTCTTTTACATGCTTAAGTTTTTTTACTCGCGTAGTGCAAAAGCGGGAGTAAAGAAACTTAAGCATGTGAAAGAAGGAGACACAATAAACCAAACCGTGTCAATTTTGCTGATGTAACGGCTCATTTGGCAGTGGCAAATGTGGCACCCCTGGCTGACGAACACTGATTTTCGTTCGCTTTGCTTAATCACTCAGTGCACCCCCCCCCCCTTCTGCCCATAATTAATTAGCCGTTACATCAGCCAAACTGCGAATTTTTTTCGTTTGCTTTCCTCGTTCACATTTCGTTATGCATAAATTCCGTAAGTTCACTGTTAACTCAGACCGCAAAGCACTTTGTTATTATTTTTTTTGGGTTACTGGGTCAGCCCCCCTTATACGACAGGTTTCTATAGCATTTTTGTCATTTCTCGTTTGCATGAAAATGCTGTATTTTGTGGTTAACAGTCGCCAACGCTTTCATTATATTTAGTTGAATCCAGGGTTAAGAGACACAGAGGCTTAGATCTCCACTACGGATTTCAACAGAATAAGATTATCGAGATTCCCACTACGGATTTCGACAGAATAAGATTACCGAGATTCCCACTACGTATTTCAACAGAATAAGATTATCGAGATTCCCACTACGTATTTCAACAGAATAAGATTATCGAGATCCCCACCACGGATTTCAACAGAATAAGATTATCGAGATTCCCACTACGGATGTCAACAGAATAAGATTATCGAGATTCCCAGTGCTGACACTCAATCACACACATACTTGCGATTTCCCTTTAGCAACTTTCCAAACTTCCATTGGTCCAGGGTTAAGAAACATAGAGGCCTAGACCCGTTTGCATGAAATTGTAGTGACTGGAAAAGCATATGACGTCATCAGTACTGTGCCGCTTTGTTGAAAACACAGTTTGAATCATTACTTATACAGACAATTCCGTTTGACAGACATACAAACAAACGATTTCAGCAGATAAGCAGTGGGAATCTCGGTAATCTGGCGACACACTCACACAAACAAACAAATATTACGATCTATAGTTATCTAGAAACACGCTAGTATGTCGCATCACAACAAACATCACATCAATTAAATTGTCGAGGTTGTAAACCATTGTAGCGCGACGCTATAGCAGTGTTGCAGTGGTAGTATAATCTGTTGCGGCAATGTAGTGCTGTGTGACGTTCGGTTGTCTCATTTTGGGTTGGTTTGATATTGTGTATTTTTTTTTTACTTAGTTCGTAAAGTGGGCGCATAGCCATTGGCTACAGCCCCAATAAAAATTCATACCTCAGCGTCAGTGTCTTATATCGTGAAGCATAGTTGGGCACATTTCAGGTACTTGGGGAAATATAATAAGGAGGTGCAAAAGCTTAAATTGTGTTTAAATCAAGAGCAATGACCCACCTGACAAAAATTAACTCGTGTAGGAATGACAGCTAAGCTGCTTTCAATGCAAAATTTGACCCTCAAGAAAGTTGCAAATGTGTTACTACTAGCTAGCTAGCTAATTCGCTCATCCCATGTTAAATCCCATAGGGTGATTATTCATCGATACCGAGATAACGGGAAGGCTTCCAGCTATGAAATCGGACGAATGGATGTAGTACAATACGAACTGCGTACCTTTTTTGATTTGGAACCTGGGGGCGTAACGGGGGTGGCGTGGGAGGGCGCGTAAGTACGAAAATATTGTTAAAACCATTGTTAGTATAGTATGAGAACGTGTATACTGACGTGCGTGCTTAGACACACACTAGTGTATCACGATAAATCTAAACAACGTGGCAAAGAAATTGTATTCACGTGTATTTCACGAAAAATAAACCAACTGTAAAAACAAAGCAAAATAAACAAAGCCAAAGACTGGTAAAGAGGCCACCAAGCTGAGAGTGGTTCGGCCCTTCAAAGGAGTGATATCAACACACCAAAACTAACTAAATAAAACAAATTACAACAAAATTAAAACCAAACCCAAAACCTATAAAGAGGTGACTAAGTTGAGAATGGTTCGGCCTATAAGCAAAAGGTGTGAAGACCAATTTCTTATTGACGTAGCACTTTATTACACATCTGCACGGTAGTGGAGTTCAGTCACTACACAATTTAAAAATAAGGAGTGATATCATATCAAGAACCAAAACTGGTAAAACGGGCCGCCAAGTTTCGAATGGTTCGGCCCTTCAAAGGAGTGATATCAACACACCAAAGCATTCGCCAAGTTAATCGCACCAATTAATACTTTGGACGTTAAATGAAAACTTAAACATTGCTACCGACAGTAGCAATGTTCTAATTTTCATTTAACCTTCGAACTATTAAGCTGTGCGAGTTACTTGGCGAATGTTTTGGTGTATTGATATCACTCCTTTGAAGGGCCGAACCATTTGGAACTTGCCGGCCCCTTTTTCCAGTTTTGGTTTTTGATATGATACAGATTAACATAAACCCTGTTTGCTCGTGGATGTTCGCATTGTTACGTAACCGTCGTCTTAAGTGCATCCCTTTATTCTTATGCAATCTACGGCAACGTCAACGACTGCTTATTTTGTCCTTCGTTACAATTCAGCTTTTAGTTTGCCCAGGCTGTTAACAATAAATCTAAGGACCAGGATTGATTGTCCAAACCATTGTTGCTTGAAATCTTTGGTTGCAAAATGGAAAGGAAACGAAATTTAAATTCCCTGGTGGCGAATTTCAAAACCCTCCCACGCATCTGTCCTGACCCTTACAAGCCCCAACCCAACAAAAGGAGTCTGTTTAGATCATCATGCTGCTTAGGGTTTCCCAATTTTACGGTAGCCGTGACTAGCCTTTAAGTAGTTTATGGGATTTATCATGGGAAAAACGTGATTCGCTAGCTAAATAGAATCATAAAAAAACAACGTTATTGACTCATCTTTCTCTGTATGAATGATAGACTCTTATCCTTTAACTTTTAGTTTTTCTTTATCCCTGATCCTTCTCCTTACATTTTTCACAGTTTGAAAGATTTCTGTCGCATTAGGTGTTTTCCTCAACCTGGTAAAATGTGCTTTTAGTTGGTTACAGTTAACAGACACACGTCTGCTAGTGAGGCCGCATTTTTATCTACAATCATCTTTTAACAATAAGATGATCGGATGATCTACTGTTACATGTAAATTATCTACATATATTATAGGCAGCAGCGGCCGAGGGCCCCACTTACCAAACCTGCCATGTCGCCGTCTGTTGACGGCCTTGGACTACAAGTTCGGGTTATAACACTTTTTCCAAAGTCTTCGAAGAGATGGCTTCACTTAACAGACCTGCTGCACCGCTATTAGGATCATCTCTTGGCGTATTACTGTGGCAATAAAGCCGCAATAAAATTGTAGTCGCGTGGAATGTGCCATTGTCGGCGTTTGAGCTAAAAAAAAACAAAAAAAAAAACCCGTGTCTACTAAACCAGACAACTTTAAACCAAACGACGATTGGTTCTTAATTTCGAGATTGGCAGCCTGATTGCCAGGGAGATTGGCAGGATCTTAATTTCAAAATTGGCAGCCTGATACGATGGAAAGGCACATTTATTTCCTAAATGCTCACTTCCAGAAAGGAGTTGAATTGTTTTTAATGTATTTTATTTTGAGCTCTGACCCGTAGTCACGTGCCCATCCAAAACTACAACTTACATCATACAACTACATCTTATAGCCACATTACCACACAACTCAAACTCACAATTAAAACTCACAAGATACCCTAGAAACTTACATCCAACTACATACACCATAGAACTCATGCTGCCCCGCCATAGCAGCACATCATAAATGAGCTAGCCCATGTGCCGAGAAGGGAGGAAGAAGACAAAACAACTGGATAGACCTATAGATCCACAATCCACATTGGCAGTGTGGATGAAACGGAGGACCGCCCTCAACCGGGGCATAGAGGCTCGTCTCTCGGCACAAGACAACAGTTCCCCAACAGTCAAATGTGCCCCGCAGAAACGGCGCCAAGTCCAATGTTTTCATTTTTTTTTCATTTCATTTTATTCACAGAGCGTAACGGCCTAATACACCATGAGCTCTCGCTTAAAAACTACTTAAAACTACCTATATTTACAACCAATATATACATTACATACAGCAGCTGGCCAGCCGGGGAACAAGAGAGCACGAGTGACTTCAGGAGCCTAGGTAAATCGCTGCGTCGCCCTACAAAAATCAATCAAATCCCTATGCAAGAGCAGCGACACCCCCTATCCCGGGGCACCAAGCAAATCTCGGCCCCTTCCTGGCAGAGACATGTAATCCATCAAGATACGCCCTAAGGGATCCGATGTGCCCCTCCGAATCGCCCGCAGGCAAACTCGGACCAGCAATTCTTTTGCCCGGAAGGCATCTGGAACTTCACCAGCTTCCACATGCAACGCGAGCACTGGGGTGGATGGGAGGCAGCCCGTGACAACCCGCAGCGCCTGATTCAAGGCAACCTGCACTGCCCTAATAGCCTGTCCAGAACTTGCCAGAACAGGGATATGATAATTCGCGCAGGAACGCACATACACCTTGTAAAAGGATGCAACCGTGCCACGCTTAGCGACAGATGCATTGTTGGCAATGGACCGCAGCACGTGAGTTCGAGCCGTGATACTCTGCCTCACTGCAGCCACATCATGAGTCCACATCAGCTGCGGGTCCAGCCAAAACCCAAGGTAACTAACCTTGGGCTTAGCCACCACTCGTGACCCATTCACCACAATAGAGCCATCCCAGGCTCGCCCCCGCCGAAAAATCATCAGCTCGGTCTTCGCACTGGCTAACTGAAGGCCCCTAGCTGCCAGAGCACAAGAACCCTTAGCGATCGCAGCCTCCAGAGATGCCAGAACAACATGCAGGTCCTTCCCTGCCAGCCACACAGCCACATCATCTGCGTAGGCAACCACGTTGACCGTAGAGTTCATCTCAATAAGGACAGCATTGATCGCCACTGCAAAAGGCTGGGCTTAGACAACTACCTTAGACAACTACCTTAGACAACTACGTTCTAACTGAGGCCTCGGTCAGTGGAACGCACACCAGACCAGGCACCCCCAGCCTAAGTAGCAAAATACCGCTTACTGAGCAGAGCCAAAACCGCAGCGGCTAGCTTTCTGCCTTCCCCAATGTCTGCAGGGAGTACCTTACTCCACGGTATGTCAACCATATCGTAGGCGGCCTTAATATCTAAGAAGACCACGACCGCGAAGCAGTCATCAATCCATGCCTCCCGAATGCCAGACTCCAGGTACAGCACAGCGTCCTGCGCACCCCGGTTTTTACGGAACCCAAACTGTCCACCGAATAGCCCAACCGACCCCTCGATCTGCCACACAAGCCTATTTACCAGCATCCTTTCATAGACTTTACGCACGCATGAAAGGAGCGCAATTGGTCGATAACTCAAGATGGCAGACCGAGCTTTACTCCTACCAAGCACAGGAGTAAGGACTGAGGAGAGCCAAGAATCTGGCACTGCAGCCCCGTCAAACCTTGTCTGGAAAAAGTCCAGCAGGGACAGCTGACCAACCCAATCCAGGCCCTGGAGATCTTCGTAGGTGACGCCATCGATGCCCGCAGCACTCCCTAACCGACAGGAGGCCAATGCCGCAGTAAGATCCTGCAAAATCCCACACAAAATCCTTTTGTGGCGGTGGTGGCCCCCTGGGAGCCCCGTAAACCTCTGCAAAATTCGCGTTGAGCGCCTCCGCCATACTGGGGCCTCTAAGAACCTCGTTCGACTGTCCAAACACCCAAACAACAGTAGACTGGACGTCACGAGGGCGGACAAGGGCCCACACCCTCGACAGCGGCATGCCATGGGACACCTGACCACAAAGTCTAGCCCCAAATGCTAACCTTTCCTTACGGAGAAGAAAGCGAGTCTCTTGGGCAATCCCAGCATACTCAAACCACCGCTGGTCAGTTTGACAACGACGGAAGCGCTGCCAAGCACGTCGCCGATCCCGGACAGCGATCACACAAACCTGGGTCTACCAAACCACATCGCGAGCCCGTCTAATCAGCTTGCCTCAGTTGCACAGACGACCACGCTGTCCACGAACCCACCTCTCAAGCCATGGGGCGAAATCGCCCGAACTAACATCCGGTGGAGACTGGCGCAACACTGTCAAGACAGCCACGACCCCCACCATTCCAGGTCAATGCCACTGGGAAGTGGTCGCTGCCCCGCAAATCTGACGAGACCTCAAACGAAAACCGAGTGGCCAACTCATTCGAACATAAAAACTTGTCCAAGACAGACTCCTGAACCCGACCCCCATACCTCCTTACAAATGTTGGTGTACCGTTTTGTATGACTGAAAGGCCGAAGCCATCCAGGAAGTCAGCAATCGCGCGCCCCCGAGCATCGCAACGGTCATTACCCCAGAGCCAATGATGCGCGTTAAAGTCCCCCCCAAGAACCAAAGGCCGGGGAAGCGACCTCACCCACCCATCCCACACCAAGCCAGCGACCCTCCCAGTAATATGAACAACACCAATGGTCAACCACCTGGCACCCCACCACTTGAAAAACGCAAGCATCAACACCCCTGCACACTGGAAAGGATGGGGTGCAAAAGGGGATCCAGTTTCTAATGAGGACCCTCACCCCTGAGTCACCAGGACCAGCAATACACAGAAACCCCAACAGACTAGGGTCACACCCAACTGGCAACCTTGTTTCAAGCAAACGCAAAATGTCAACCTTAGTTCCCAAACTGTCTAACTCCTCTCTCTTGTTCCCCACACCCCGCAGGTTCAGATAGTGAATGAAACAAGAAATCAATCCAAACCACAACTCACTATGGAGACACCTGCACCACAAGCATCTGATTTTCCCCGTCCTAGGAGCAAACACCACTATACCCCCCAAACGAGACAGACTCCTCACCCCCACCTAACACCTTGTTTAACACAGCAACATCATCCGACCACAAATGTACACTGTCACACACACTATCACCCCCATCACTACTCCCAACTTCATCTTTGCTGGAAACACACCCGTCAACTGTCACACCCAGCCATTGATGCGTTACATCACTGGCATTTCCATCACCACACCCAGTTGCATCACCACCGGAGTTAGGCACACCGGCAGAATCATCCTCCAGAAAATCAACTGCACCAGGAATAACGCCACCTATAATGACACCACCACCAGCATTGACACCACCACCAGCATGGACGTCACCACCCGCAATGTGATAGAGGCCCTAGAAGGGGATCGTGAATGCTTACCCATTGCCCTAAAAAGTAATTGCGAGACATTACCAAAGTAAAGACGGACTTTATTCCCGTTTCAGGAACACTAAACGTTAAGGGTTACATTACTTACATTCTAATTATTTAGGTCTAAAAGTTAGGCCAACCTTCTCGGTCGGCAGCTAGTGAGGAAGTAACTTCCAGACGGAAAAACGTCACTTCCTAGCAACAGGTTCAAAGTTCTGGTTGTGAACATCTGCCCATGTGCATATGTTTTCACATCCTGACACTGAACTATTGGCCACTGCTGGCTGCTACCACAGTGGGCCTTAAGAGTGCTCTTTTGTCTCCAACAAACTCCCCCTTGACACCAGTACCTAGTAGGTGAAGCGGACATGAAGTAGATTAGTCAAATTCACTTGACGCACACCAGTTTGTGGCTTCGTCAGGCAGTCGGCTATATTGTTCTGGGTTGGCACGTAGTGGACACTAATTCGTCCTGCATACACCTTCTCTCTTACATGGTGATAGAGAATATCTATGTGCTTCGTCCTTGAACGTTCAACATAACTCACAGTATATGCTCTGGCACTTTGCGAGTCTGTGTAGACTGGTACTGCTGTCACATCTTCAGGCTTCAGCAATCCTGTTTCCTGAATCAGTTCCTGTGTCCACAGGCTTTCCTGTACAGCTTGCTTATGGCTTTGTACTCGGATTCCATTGACGACAGACTTACAGACCTTTGAAGGTTTGACTTCCATAAGAACGGTACCCCTCCATACGTCACGACGATTCCTGTCGTTGATCTTCTATTTTCCAGATTGCTAGCATGACTTGCATCAGCATAGACCTTGAGTCCACTGTCGTCAGGATCTACCACAAGGCTATGTTCTCAGGTTCCTTTCAGGTAACGGAGAATGCGCTTGGCTGCTTGCCAGTCATCTGGCTTGTGAGCTGTTGCATGCTGCACCAAAGTGTTCACTGCATACAAGATATCTGGCCTCGTTCCATTGGCTATGTAGGAGAGGCAGCCTACAAGTTCCCGCAGAGGAATCTTCTCCTTTACTGATTGTAGTTCCTGGGCTTCTCCTGTTCTGAGTACAGCTGGTGTGACCACGGCACATGACTCATCCATCTTGAAACGCTCGAGTACTTTGTCAATGTAGTGAGTCTGATTCAATGCTAGCTCTCCTGAATATGTTCTGAAGAACTTTATTCCTAATAGGAAGTTAATCGACCCCAGCGGCCCGATTTTAAAACTTGAAGTCAAGATCTTCTTGGCTAGTGCTCGCATCTTCGGTGTCGACGTCAAGGCAATTGTGTCATCAACATACACAACGAGGATACATATTCCGTCACCTTCGATGATGACAAAAACGCAAGCATCTGTTTTGCATCTATACATGCCGTGCTTCGTCATTTCCTGTGCAAGGCGAATATTCCATTGGCGTCCGCTTTGTTTTAGCTCGTAAAGGCTTCTAATGATGCAGCTGACTTTCTCTTCAAACCCAGGTACCTCAAATCCTTCTGGCTGACGCATAAAACTTTGCTCCTGGTCTCCCAAAAATCCATTAAGATATGCTGATTGAATATCAAATTGGTCTATGCTGTAGCCTTTAAGTACCGCTGCTGTGACGAGGAGTCGTATAGTGGGTAGGCTAGCAGTTGGACTGTAAGTCTCGAAATATTCGACGCCATATTTTTGTGCGAAGCCCTTCGCTACCAGCCTTATAACGCTCCACTTCCCCTGACGCATTCTTCTTAATCTTTAGGACCCATTTACTTCCTATACAGTGTGCACCTGTCGGTAGGTCCACTAAGTCCCAGGTATGATTAGCCAGTAGTGCTCTATATTCATCATTAAGCGCGACTTTCCACAAGTCGGCATCAGGACCCGAGAGCGCCTCTTGAACTGTGTTGGGTTCAACTGGCTTGGCAAGAAATAAGGCTAAATGTTTATTTATTTCAGGCTCAGTATCGTTGAGTTGTCCATCTCGATGCTTATCCCCTCCCAACGGTAGCTGAGGAAAGAGTTCTGGAACGTTAATCTTTTGGGACTTGGCTCTGCTGCGAGTTAAAGGTGGTGACTTAGAAGGTTCAGGCTCAGATGACCTTGGGGGCTGAGCTCCTAAAATCGTAGACTCAGTTCTCATAGGTTGGGTTGTTGACCTGGAAGCATCAGTGTCCTGGGGTATAGGTCTAGGTTGTACCTCATTTGGGGCTACTGTCCTTGACGATCGAGCTCCTTGCTGGCCTTTGCTAGTGTCTGGAGTGTGCTGCAGCCGATTAACCACTGGAGTTGTTGACCCTGAAGGGCAGGCTCCATTACTACGGGGTGACTTGGGATGTCCTACTACTGGGGTAGATGGCCCAGGGAGGTGGACTCCTCTTGTAGGTGATCCGGATTGTACAGTTGCTGGGGTAGTTCCCCCTGAACTAGGGGTCTCCATGGGCGGTTCCAGGTCCTCAAATACTGAATCAAGTAACTCCATCGGAGTTTCACTAGGTTTTCCATTTAAACGTTGAGAACCCATTACGTCTTCTTGAAACATGACGTGTCGGTTTACTATTATCACACGATTTTCAATATCGTATAGTCTGTATGTACGGGAATCCAGATCATATCCCAGCATTATACACGCAATTCCTCTTGGTTGCAACTTTGATTGTTTCTTGGGTGCTTTTAATGCAAAACACAAACAGCCTATGCTGCGAAAATATTTCATTGTGGGTTTATAGTCAAGATTAAACCATAACTGTCTTGGTGTAACTAACTTATTTCTTGTATTTGTGCAGTGATTTTTAATATATGCTGCTGTGTTTACCATTTCTGCCCAAAAACTTAATGGCAACTTCGTTGAAACGAGTGTGCTTCTTACTAAGTTCATTATAGAGAGGTTAAGTGTCTCTGCTGTCCCATTAGAGCTAGGAGAGTAGGGGGGGGGGTGCTGTACTCGTGTTTAATGCCTCGTGCATTCATGTAGGACGCCATTTTGGAGTTCTGGTACTCAGAACCATGGTCACTGCGAAAAACTTTTAATTTGTAACCAGTTTGCGCTTCAGCCATCGTGACGTAATTTGTGAAGTGCCCATATAACTCATCTTTCGTTTTCATAAAAACAATGGTCACGTATCTTGAATAATCGTCAGTAAATGTTGCAAAGAATCTACTACCCGCTAGGGACGTTACTGGAAACGGGCCTACGCAGTCGCTGTAAACAATACCTAAGCGCTCACTAGCGCGTGTCTGATTAACAGTAGTAAAGGGACTGCGCTTAGCGTTTACTTCAAGGCAATTACTGCAAGCACTTTTCTTAAGCCTAAGTGAATTCTGTGTAGTGAAACCTCTTAGTGCTCTACTCTGGGCTATTTTTCTCAACGTTGAGGGAGCATGAAGCGATTGTGCCACAAAAGAGTATTACCCGACAAAACATTTGCAGTAAGTACGTTTTGAGTGTTAGTACGTGTATTTAAAACTGGGGGCACCTGCCCTTCTTGCGCATTATTGTCCATTTTTGTGCTAGACTGTTTTGCAGGTTTTAACGATGCTGAGTTGCGTTGTATATTGACACTTACTGGAATATCACTTTTCCTAGTTGTATTTGCATAATTCAGACGTGGTATTTTAAACTTGAAAACGATAAATAAACCACATATGTATTGGGCGTTAAATATCCACGAGTTTGTTGGCTTGTGAAAAACTTCACACTTAAACCAGCTTAAAACCATTTGTCATTGCTTGCCCAACTGAAAATAAATTTACGTCAAACTCTGGTAAAAACAGAGCGTTTTTTAACGTTAGTAGATTTTTATTTATTTGTAGAGATACGCTGCCTGCTAGGTTAGTTTGAACTGTGTTCATTTTGGTGGCACACTTGACCGTCTCGGTCTCTAACTGCTTTAGTTCATTAAACCAATTTCTGTTTGAAATGCAATGTTTTACTGTTCCAGAGTCGAGTATTAGTGCGTCTTTCAGATTCCACCCACTATCAGAAGCTAATGCTTTTACCTGCTGGATCTTGCTATATGTTACGCAACTTAGGTTAGTATAATAATAATAATAATAATAATTTGTCACGATAGCAACAGGTCTGGCAAGGACCCAAAGATCGCTAACAGCCAGCCTACATTAAAAACAGAAGACAATCAGATGTAATGAAAGAAGTTCAAGGGAAGGGAAGGTGAGGGGATTAGGTGTGGGGACACGAATGCCTCACCACCAAGGTTAGACCTGCCAGGGACGCTAAGGCCCCCGATGGCATCGCCAAACGTGTTGGACACGGGACGTGGAGGATCGGCCGAAGTAAAAATAAAAGCAGATGATCAAATGAGATGGTTTAAAAAACTTCGTTATGTAGAACAAATTATGGTAATGATAAGTACTAAAAACAAAAGCATCCCCAAAATGGGAATTGTCACCATTTAAAAATGAATAATAAAAAAATAAAAAATAAAAAATAAAAAAAATAAAACAATTTGTTGCACTATCAGCAGGTCAGGCAAGGACCGTGGGTCACTAACAGGCAGCCAA
>JAHWFP010217639.1:16187-30733 GCA_023313725.1 Lithobius niger | reverse complement strand
AAAAAAGATGACTGCTGCCCTCAAAATCTAACGAAAGACCTAACAAAATCTAACAAAAAAAAAACGGACCAGAAAACTAGGTTGGTGTTTCCATCTCTTAATTACTAAGAAAAAAATGTATTTCAGCAATTTGGACCAAACCGATCTGATATCTACCCCAAAACACAACTTGTTAAAGATTCCCGCCAAGCTTTTCCCTGTGTGAAGTCGTGATATCAAACGCAAGCTCTTTCGCCAAGCTAATCCCACCGAGTAATAATTCGAAGGTTAAACGAAATATATGAAAATTGCTTACTGCGCAATTTTTTTATTATTTCATTTAACGTTTGAAATATCAGTACAAAAACTACTCTTAAAATACCACGCGACTACTCTACTCCATTACATGCATAGAGGTCGCAACAATAAGAATCTAACAATTGCCTTACCAATAACTTTAGGCATACGGTGCACGACGCTTATCATTGCTAAGTTGCAAAAAAGGGTTTCAAAGGGTTTAACGAGCGTTAACCACTCCTGGTCATCTGCCCGAAGCCTTAAGGCCCTATGTCTGCAACAGCCAGATTCCCAGGCGGTCACCCACCCAAGTATCAATCCAGCCCAATGCTGCTAAGTTGCAAAATGATCGGCAACAATAAGTTCTCCGTAAATGAAAAACCAAACCACTAGCCTAATGAAGCAGTGAGGCATTTTACTTCCTGCCTCTCCCAGACAAAAATGCCAAAGCCGCCAGTTAAAGGTTTCAACTTTCTACAAAAGCGTATTTATTTACTTCCCATATAAATATTCAAATATCAGTGCCTAGAGACCGGGTCTAGATATCGGGTGGGAGATCATATGCCTTTGGGTAGCTGATTGAGTGAGCGAAGCGAACGAAAATCAAAATTTGTAAGCCAGTGGGCTCAAATATTTGGTTGGAGAAACTTAATTCGGTGAAACACCAGTACCAGTGTTGCAAACGGTGCATCCAACAACAGCCGTGCATAGCATGGGCTTCCTCTAGTATTAGTAAAAAGCAAACATGTTGTTTTACTGTAAGCATGGTTGTGTGTTGTTTTCTGGAATTGTTACGACTTTTTTTCTAGGCTGATTGTAAAAATGGAACTCATGACCAACAAAATGTCGCCGATTCCCTTCCCCTCCCCTAGAGGTAAAAAGACAATCAGCCCCCAATACCCCCCCCCCCCTCCCCTCCCCACACAACAACAAAATGCAGCTTTTCTTATTCCTATTGAGGCCAGCCATAGGTGATTTCTGTACTCTAACTGAATAAGTAATCCTCAACACAAGTTAGCTCCCCATGGTTAAATAAATGCAGAGTTAAATTTTGAAAGTTTTTTCCGGATGGCTCAGCTTTTAAAAAAAAAAATTTCTTAAAATTTTTAAATGTAAATTTTAAAAAGAAATATTTCGTATTGTAGTCTTTTTATAAATAAAAAGCAAACTTGGTTGTTTTCTTATAAACATGGCTGTGTGTTGACTTTCTGTAATTTTTAGACTTTTTTAGGGTGATTGTAAATATGGAAATAGTTATTGGGAACCCTTTATTTTTTTTTTTGAGGTGTGTATTACGTCACGTTTTCAAACCTCAAAAGTGAGAAGTAATTTGCTGATGCAGCGATTTGGATTCTGCATTCAGTGGTCTTTATTGTAGTTAGTGAAGACCAGCGACAGAAAAGGAGCCAAGTAATTTTTGTTATGTTAGTGGAATGTAGAATGGATCTCGGGGAAGGAGGGGGGGGGGGACGAAGTCAATACCCACCAAAAAAAAAGAGCCGCGCCATTTTAGTCATATTATAGTATAATAAATTCACACACCTTTAGACGGGCTGTAAGCTAGTGGAAAATAATAACGAATGTACAAGAAAATATTGCTAGTAAATAAATCATGTAACGTCCAAATTTTTTGGTCACCTTGTCCAAAACTGTCACACGCCACATAGCCCCCCCTACCCCTCTCTTACGTGACTCAAATCAAATTTGTGTGGTTAATTTTTTTCTGACATATTAAGTTTAGAAACCATAAATAAAAATATAAATCATTAAGACATTTGTTGCCTTGCTTATTTACGTAGGCTACCAGATGAATTTTTACAATTGAGTTCGACGCTATGCCTGCAATAAATGGTATCACGTGATTTGTGTCAACCTCCCCAAACCTTCTGAAGATGATATTCCAGATATGCTCCTCCCTCCTACCCGATTTCTCCCGAACGGTCCCACTATCCCCCCCAAAATTCATAAAAATACTCAATACAACAGCATCAATTTATTTTCTATCAGCCAACCCTTTTTAAGTTTCTGTATTTTCGATTCTTTCTGGTCTCTCCTTTTTTAGATAGAACTGGGATGGAAGGGACGTTCAAAAAGGTCATTTGGGAAAGGTGGGGGGGGGAGGAGGAGGCTCTTCATACCAATCGGGGAGGATGGGTGCCCTTGGTAGTTTTCAACAGCAGTCCACATTTTTAAAAATTGCAATTAATACCGTACTCTAAAAGTCATAAGTTACAATTACCACACCCTTCTCTACTTCATAAAATAAAAAAAAATTCAGTAAAAGTTGTATTTTTAATTTTAGTTTTGCCAAGAAATTGTACTCACTAATAAATACAAATTTTGCATGTATTATATCAAATTGAATTTTTTGGGATTATTAAAATATTATGAATAAATAAACATCAAAATATGACTGTGCTAGGATATATTTGGCGCATTTTTATTGTAGATTTTATTTAAGTTTCCTTTTTGGTTTCAAGTCCCTTAGAACCTAAAATGCGTAACAAATAGGAATCAGGTTCATAAGCTCGCCGCATTATTGCTTGCAATGGCAGAAATAGGGTAAGGATGTGTAATATACCAGCCAGCTAGGCCAGCTATAAATACAAAGCGGTGATACCCACGCAGAGTAACGAAAGTATTCAGCATCAATGGGCATGCGCCCTGCTGCCTGCATTTATAACATAATAGGGCCTCACGTGTATCTACCCGTGATGCCATACAACAGGACAGTGGCCTAAGCCACTTTACAGTAAGGGGTGTTCTACTGATCTGTGGTGCACCAGTACTTAGCTGTACTGGCAAACACCACAATCTCTCCCATAATCATCAAGTGAAAACAACTAATATTAATAATAACAACTATAATTATTAATATAAACTACCTATTAAATATTTCTATAAACTTTACAATTTCAACAACTACAATTTCAATACTCGGTAGGCTTCATCTCATCGTTGCACTTGCATCGGCATTTCATAAAATATTCCTAACTAATTAAACAAAATAATACAAACCCCTCCCCTCGCACCAAAGAGGCCGACACAAAAAACAACCACGAGAAAAAAATCGGCTGCTAAATACCCCCAAAGTGACCCCACATGAATGACCCTTACAAATCTAATTTTATTGGTAGTTTCCTGGGCCGCTGACTACGGCGAACGGTAGCCATAGCAAGTTCATTCGTCAGAACCGAAAACAAAAGTTCCGGTCGCAGATCAGGTAATGTGTCAGAGGGAACTAACATAGAAGAACGCTTTTTGCCTGCTGACACTGGTACTGGGAACAACAACAACGGAAAATCATCGAAATCAGCTCCGATCGACAATTCTGACCGAACGGGTGTTTTATTCAGAAAACTGGCTTTGTGTTTTATGGGACTGGCTTGGCTTGCAACACTACCGGAAACTAGTCCGGGAGATCAAGAACCGGAAGCAACACTCGCTGATGGAGACAATTTCTCGCTATTTTGGCTTCGAGGTGAATAGCACACCGGTCTATTCCGACACTTTTTGCACATTGCAGGAAAAAAGCTTGTGTGACGTCACACTCTATGCGTAGGCGCCCCACTGACGTAACGTATTTCTGTGATCTGTGGATCCAACATGGCCGCCGTTTTCGATCTAATGAATCGACGCAACTCGGGACTAACAAACTAATGAATACTTATAACAAAACGTAAGTCGGACCGCTCCGAACGTAAAAAGTGTGTTCGTGTGTATTAAGCTACCGAATTCCAATCGACAATATAACTGAAAATGAGCACTAGACGCCGGACGGGTGCCAGCGCTAGCTCAAAATGGTAACCATGGTAATGAGTAAGTATGGCTGCTATGCACAACCCTAGCGGCTGATAATAGCGTGAACCGTCTCAATTGTTCTTCTTTGGTCTCAACGTCTGCGCCAGCTATTTTTCGATGCTTACGGTTGTTTTTTTTTTTATTTACGAGGACAAGTTAGTTCAAGTTGTCCTACGGGTTTGTCGGCAGTTGTTATACAGCAAACACCGCTTCGGTACCAGTCCAACAGACGACCACCACCAACCGAAATTTTGAGTACATAACTGGCTGGTGTTTTAGCCATAAAATGCTTGGTTATTTCAGGGACTTATTTGATCAACGCATAGCTGCATTGCATTATGTTCTTTTATTATTTGGTTTCCTAATAAAGTTGTTAATTCGTTATCATATAACTCGTATCCTGTTTGCGTTGTTTACATAGTGCAAGAGCTGCAAAGCCAAACGATTATTACTGTGTAATCTCGTTAAAACTTTAACACACGTTTTTACTACATACACAATTTCCTTTCCAGGCCTTTAAACGTAGTGTATGCCAGGGTTTAACATAAGTATTTTCTCCCCTTTTTAACAGAAACAATAAAGACGTTTATTACCATTTTACACTCTTCCCCGTCCCCCGTTACCGAGGGAGACGGGGGTTGCGAATTGGTTGCAAATTAGTGTGACAGCTAGATTATTTTTTGCCTTCCACCCAATTTGGTTGAAGACTTTAGAAATTTACTAGCTCCCGCAAAGTCCAAAAGGTCCTCTCTTCGGTTGTTTCTCTCCCCTCCCCACCAGACAATACCATTTATTAGTATTTTACGTCTTTCTTTTAACTTTTTTCAGTTCTACCTGTCCACCAACTACCCCCACTCCACCAGTTGTTCTTTGCAATTGGCAACGTCGTTCAGTGTCGCAAATCAATATTTTCTCTGGGAAGGGGTAAATTTTAGGTACCCCCGCCTCCTTATCCCCCCCCCTGGCTGAAAAACGTATGACCACTTCATTTTACTGGACAATTATTTTTTCTTGCTGTATGTAATCTATGGCTTCATAAAAAAGTTAGAAAATAGCGAATAAAAAGTTATTTCAAGGATCTGTACGGCTCCTCCGATTGTCTCCCTCCCCATTCTTTAGGTCACTACGGTAGAGAAGTTCAGGAAGGTTGTTTGGTTTTAGAGAGCACGAACTCAGCACGAATACCAAACTGCCCCACAATCATGAGAGGACTTTTCTGATAGCTGTGGCAGTAATACAGAAAAAAAATAAAAGTTGTGATTGTTGAGGTCACGTGTTGATTAAACAATGGTTCGGCTGGAATTTTAATTATCCGTATTATAATGTTGTTGGCTAAAGCCTGCTGGGAAACACTTGTTTCTTAATCCACTGTTTGAGAAACGACGTAAATATCTTAAGGGCCACACAAAAACAATACAGTTTAGCATCATGGTATGTACACGTAATACATTGCAAAACGCAACTCTGTGAATTCGTAAAACTCCGATGCACATGCACACAAAAGTACGCACAAAATCAGAAGCTCCAGTGACGTCATTTGGCGGAAAAAAAGATAATGAGCTCGGGAATGACCAACCTTTCCTAATACTATCGTTCCACTCGACCTTGGTGAATAGGCTTCATTATCGTGCCACGCCCCCATTAGCTGAATGGTAGACATGCTACTGATTGGCTGTAACTTCTCAGGTGAGTGTCTGGCTCCAGCGCTGATTGGATCAACGGGGTCACCAGACCACCCACCCCCTCTGGACGAAGGACATTGCTCTCCGCATTTCCTCTAAATCAATGGTGAATTCTCTAATGAGATGCGATAAAAATTAGTATGGAGGCCAGATGTGGAACGAACTTACCATACTGGTTTATGAATCCTAAATAGAATTTAAGCTCTAGTACATTTTCAGGCTCAGGTGCTAACTTTATGCTATCTACCACTTCAGGTCTGTTGGACACGCTATCTTTATCAATCTGAAAACCAAGAGAGACTATCCATTTTTGACTTAGTTTACATTTAGATTTCTTAACTATAAGTCCGCTTTCCTGCCGTGCAGCACAAATTTTCAGCAAAGTGTCATTATGCCTCTTGCCCCTTCCAACAGCCAGGATATCGTAAAAAAAATGAGTTAGCCTGAGGTATTTTCCTCAGCACGTATTCCATCTGCTTCTGGCAGATGCCTGTAGAAGATGCTAAGCCAAAAGGACATCTCAGTTATTGGAAGAGACCAAGACACGTGGTTATTGTTAACGGTGCCTTAGATTCTTCATCCAACTCCACTTGCAGGAAAGCATTGCTTAAATCTATTATTGAAAATGTATCACATCCCGACAGCTGACTAAATAAATCCTCAGCAACTGGAACGGGGTGATATTCTATTTCCAGTTGAGGATTGACTGTACCCGAGTAATCACCCACAATGTGTACATCACCGTTTGGCTTAAAAACCAAAACTGTGGGAGTCACTCAGGGGCAGCAATCAACTGGCTTCAGAACCCCCTCATGTACCAATCTGTGAATTTCTGCCTCCACCTTTCCCCTCACAGCCAAAGTGACTGATTGGGGCCTTTTATGATCAGGTCTTGCACCAGTTTCAAGTTTGATGCTGGCCTTAAATTCTTTGAGGTGCCCAAACCCGGGGAAAACAGGCTGGGGAACCGAGCAAAAACTTCATGGTCAGAAACAAAATTGGTACTCTAAGATTCAGATTCATTTTCAATTTCATATAATTCTTGAATTATAACTTGGTCATAATATGGGTTCAAATTCAGACTAAATCTAGCCATACAGTTGCGTCACAGTAAGCAGGTTGCTCCCCGGAGCAATAACAGCTCTTAATTTTGCCGTTATATTATTTAAGGTAACATTTACCCAAATAACACCTAGTGGCTTCACTGCATCACCTATCCACGGTTTCAAAGTTATGCCCGTTGGATGTAATTTAAAACAGGAAAAAATAAGTGTGGTACCAGCTGGCTGGAAGCAAATTTGCATTTGAACCGGAATCTACTTCAAGTGGTAAGCTATGCCCTTCAATTTTGAAATCAATAGCCCTAATCCACCGATTAGCAAAAACTGAATCAACTATAGTAAAAACTTCAAAATCCTCCTGATCGGATTCAGGGCACTCAACACCTTCACCCTCTGTAAAGTATAAATCAGTAGACCTTGATTTTCTGTTTTCCACATGTGTGGTTTTTAACACACGACTTTGTATTTGCCAATTTTGGCTTACACGGCTAGAGTTTTGAACTCACGTTTCCCATTTTTGCACGACAAACTCTCCTCAGGTGACCCTTGACGCCACAGAACGAGCACGTGTACCCACGATATTTGCAGGCACTTCTTGAGTGTGAATCAAAACCGCAACAAAAGCACTTAAAGGTTTCTAACACCAATTTTAGAAGCTGTCTGACGTTGATTCAGTTGGTGAGTGGAAGAGACCTGAAATTTACTCACATATTTTTCAGCGAGTTCTTGCGTTAGCGCAAACCTACAAACTGAATCGAATGTAAGCGTATCAGGATCCTTCGCCAAAATTAATTTTAACGTCGGAGAGTCGTGCAAGCCCGAAATGAACCTGTTTCTCAGGATAATTTCTAATTTTGTACCGTTAGCTACTGTGTATTTACAGTTTAACGTTAACTTTTAAGTTACGTAATATACGTTAAAATTGATTCGTTTGTGTGTTGATCTCTGCGCTGAAATTTCACACGCTTGCAAATAAAATTTGGTGATGGGCGTAGGTTCTCACTTAATAATGTATACAGTGTTTAAAAAAAATGCTACACGTCCAAGTCCAACAACCATTCCCCGTCGCTATAACCCTTATCCCTGACCTCAGTAAAGAAATGGAAATTATTCCTGACCTCAGGAAAGAAAGCTTTTATTTGCATTTCAAATAAGAACGAAAAGGGTAACAAAAGCATGTGACAACCCTGGTTGGTGGTGGGGGGGGGTACCAAGCAAACAATAAAAGCTCCTAATTAAATTTCAAGTAAAAAGAAGAAAAACCATCAAGCAAAATTATTTTGCTGTTTTATTTGGCCATCAAGTAAAATAGCTAAAATAAAGGCTTTTATTTGACTTCCAGTATTTGGATTTACAGTATTTGAATATGTGCGTTTATTTTTTAAATTCCAAATAGAAAGAAACAAAAAAAGCATTTATTTGGCCTTCTAATAAAATAACTACAATAAAGCATTTACAGAATTTGGATTTCAAATAAAAACTCAAAAGGAATCCATGTCTTAAACAAAGATGATTCCAAGCGACGTATTCAGTTCTTTGAGGAATTCCTAGAGTTCAAATAAAAAAAAAGCAAAAGAAAAAGCACATGTGAAACCCTGGGGGGGGGGGAGGACTTTGCCACGGTCCCCGACCCATTGCTGGGCCAGATAGGCTAACCTATAGAAGGCTGACGTTTGACATTTCGTTCAAACCGGTTAAAACGTAAATTAAGTCCATCATTAAGGTTTAGAGACAAAGAAAGATGTTTCATCACGAACAAAGATGCTCAAACTGTCCTCCGCCAGCAACAATACACTCACCACAGTTGCTTTCCATACCTAAGCGTATTCTCTTGCATAAGTTAGCAGTAAATGTCTCATGCAGCAGTAATGAGAACCTGCAGTGTTGCAATCTCGTGGGCTGGTTGAATGTACACCAAATCCCGCACTATTCCCCAAACATTAAAGTTCATAGGCGTCAGATCGCACGACCGTGCGAGCCATTCCATCGCACCTCTTCTACCAATCCAGCTGTTAGGAAATTGGTCATCAAGGTCTCGCACCTGTGTTGCATAGTGCGGCGATGCACCATCTTGTTGGAAAATAATATCTGCGAGACACCTTTCCCGTACAGCTGGTAGAATCCTGTCTTCTAGCAGCTGACGACATGCTGCACCGGTGATTGTTCCATCAAGGAAGAATGGTCCAATGCCCCCCCCCCCCACACACAGCCCATATACCTCCCCAAACATTGATGCCAGGTGACTGCGTGAATGCCGCCATACTGACGGGTTGTCATCACTGTAAAATATGCAGTTGTGACGATTAACTGTGCCATTCAGATGAAACTTGGCTACATCGGAGTATAATATCCGTTCCACGTTTTGGGGCTCATCTGCAAAGAAATCTAGGAATTCCTCGTAGAACTGAATGCGTCGATTGGGATCATCTTCGTTTAAGGCGTGGATACGCCCTGGATAGTACACCTTCAAGCCTACGTCCTAAATCAGCCTATTAACTTAAAGGCAGTGACACACCCGTTTGCCGTTCTAACTGACGGCATGAAATTAATGGTTCATCAAGCAACACGCAGTGATCTCGATGGCAGTTTCAATCGTTCGTGCCGTTCGTTTATGGCCAGAATAACCCTTATGTTGATATAGGTTCAACAGAACCTTTAATTTCATATTTCTCCACCAAATGTGCAACTGTAGACCAGCATGGAGGTGGCTGCAGATACGTAGCTTGCCACATCACCAAAACGTCTAATGTCGTATCGTTTTGGTGATACCATGTTATAATATTGATACGTTGGTGTAGGTTCATGCGTGGCATGTCATTATGAAATACAAAAACAACGAGTGGTATCGAACGAAGAGAATACAAAAAGAACAAACTGTGTCGAATGATACGTATCAGGTTGTATGCACCTAACTACTGCACGACCAGGTGTACGGACCAACCAGTACTACAGTATACTACACATCACACAATACTGCATGCCCTAGGGACATCAGGTCACATGACTCACAACTTTGCGTGCAACGGTAGTACAGTAGCTGCAGGGCAACATGCAACATTAACCAAGGTTACTAAAACGGTAATTAAAATCAGCCAATTACAGTAAGAACAGTACTGTAAACTGTGAACTCCTGTCGGATAACGTTACTATGCCTTTTGTGCAGCGAGTGGAGTGGCGATGAGATGTGAATACTGGATAGTTGTTAATTCAGTACTTACATTGGGCGATTCGATTTCTACAGGGTATCAGGGATAAGAGGCTGCAGAAGCTACGTTTTACTGCCGCCGTACAAGTGTCTTTCCCCATGAATCAGGGTTGCCACATGCATTTTTTTCCTTCTGCGGTTTTATTTGGAATCCAAATATTGTAAAAGCCTTTATTTTAGCTATTTTGCTTGATGGCCAGATAAATGTTTTTTCCCCTTTTTACTTGAATTAAAGGCTTTTATTGTTTGTTTTGGGCGCCCCCCCCCCCCCACCAACCAGGGTTGTCACATGCTTTTGTTACCTTTTGCGTTCTGATTTAATATGCAAATAAAAGCTTTCTTTCCTGAGGCCAGGAATAACTTTCATGATTTCTTTACTGAGGTCAGGGTTATGGTTATAGCTACGGGGAATGGTTGTTTGACTTAGAAAAATTCAACGTGCAGGGTTTTTTTTTAACACCTTGAATCTATTTCAACTAAAGTTTTAGTTGAAGGTGCTTTAGGTGCACATAAATTTCGAAGCAAACCATACGTTTTGGCTCGTATGTTCGTAAGCAAAACAGGCAAAATAGCAAAATAGCAACATAGCGTAAGCAAAATAGGCAGCCGGCACAAAAACCCAAAAGAATAGTCTGCACAAAATGTTTTTTGCGTAGAGATGTTCTACAATATGTCCGTACTCTAAAACATAATGATGCCACCTTGGCACCATTGGGGAATTAAAGATGGCGTCCAAAAATGGCGACGAAAAACGGTTTTTTTGCTTCTAGCGTCGAAATTGTTCATCCAATTGAAAATTAACCGGTTACCAATTACGTTTAGAATAAAACTTCCTTCAAAAAAGGTTTTATCCATATATTTGGTAAAATTAATCCTTCTTGCCGAAATTAGTTATTTAAGTTATTTTAGGCTGCTAACACATTACATATAGAATTCTTGACTTTAAACAGCTGCAGTACCCGTTCTAATTCAGATAAATGAACGTGTTAGGCGTAGATGAAAAATGAAGATGTATATTTTCTAACAAGGGTAATTAAAGCGATTTATATTAATTAGGAACTAAGCTACGGCAGTTTACATACATTGTAGCACTGTGGTTTTCGCTCTATTTTACCACACGTTCCCTCTTTGAATTGCTGCAGCACCCGTCCTAATTCGGATAAATGGACGTGATTAGGCTGAGATGAAATATGTAGATGTATATTTTTCAAAAAGGGCAACTAAAATAATTTATATTAATTAGAAGCTAAGCTACGGCAGTTTACCTACGTTGTAGCGCTGTGCTTTTCGCTCTAATTTACCACAAGTTCCATCTTTAAACAGCTGCAGTACACGTTCTAAGTCGGATAAAAGGACGTGATTAGGCTTAGATTAAAGATGAAGATCTATATTTTCCAACAAGGGTAATTAAAGCAATTTATATTAATTAGAAGCTAAGCTGCGGTAGTTTAAAGATGGAGCTTGTGGTAAAATAGCGCAAAATGCACTGCGTTACACCGTAGAAAAACTATCGTAGCTTAGCTGCTAACTGATATAAATAATTTTAATTACCATTGTTGGAATCTGTCTAAGCCTAATCACGTACATTTATCCGAATTAGAACCGGTGGTGCAGCAGTTGAAAGATGGAACTTGTAAAATTGGACGAAAAGTACAACGCTACAAGGTAGGTAAACTGCCATAGCTTAGCTCGTAATTAATATAAATTGTTTTAATTACCCTTGTTGGTAATTATTTACATCTTCATCTTTCATCTAAGCCTAATCAGGTCCATTTATCCGAAATAGAACGGGTACTGCAGTTGTTTAAAATCCTGAATTATGTATGTAACATGCATTAACCGCCTAAAATAACTTAAAAAACGAATTTCGGCTAGAAGGATTAATTTTACCAAAAACATGAATAGAAACTCTTTTTAACGAAATGTTATTCTGAACATAATTGGTAACCGGTTGATTTTCAATCGGATGGACAGTTTAGACGCTAGAAGCAAAAAACAGTTTTGTTGTCACCATTTCATTACCAAGAATCAGGTCTCTCGGACCAAGAGCAAGAGCAAGGCCTTCAACCCAGTTAGGCCTAACCCTCCACTGCTAACATAAAGAAAACGTTATCAAAATGATGTGGAACCAGCTACGTTTGTTCTAACAAGACCTTTTTTTCCATTCGTAACGCTGGATGTATCGGCTCTCACATGCCAAGAACACTTTTTGAAAAAATGCTTCCTTAATTAAAAAAAAAATTCATTTTGTTTACATTGCATCGAAAATCCATGTTATTTTCACCCAAACCACTAAACATGCTGAAACCACACAGGGGTCGTTTTATCCAAGGAATTTTCTCAGTTTTTTGTGTGCTTAATCTATGCGAAAAATTAAGGTGACGTTTTTTAAAAATTTTACTGTAATGCAAGTAGTTTTGCTGCTAGAATTTTTTTCGTTTCGGTTCTAATGTTATTCCTATGGGTTATTGCCCAAGAGACACAAGAGTTCTGAAAGCTAGTAATGCTTTCGGCAGTGAATGCTCACCCCCCCCCCGCCCAGATCCCAAGGCGGTGTGGGAGTTTATACAACCAGTTAAAAACTAATGTATCAGTAGGTAGATGTGCACAACCCTCTACTACGTCCCCCCCCAGCCCCACCCCAGGAGTCCCAAGGCGGTATGGTAGTTTTTTGTTCATACAAAAGTAAGCCATTCAAAATGATGGCCGTGTATGTTATAAACCAAATTTATAAGCAGTGTATAATTTGGTATGGGGGTGTGGGCCCTAACCCCCTCCCCCCACAAGGGGCTAAAAAATTAGTTCTCCATTTAAGAGCTGTACAATTACCGTAACCGGAAGTTTTTTTTCATCTTTTTTTTTGACGAATTTGTCATTTTTGTCTTACAGCTCTATTTGGCCCAGTCACATAAATAAAAAGGAAGTTCTTCTATTGGCCGAAATTATTTTTTAGCTTGTCTTCATTTTCCCTAATGCTATGATTGCCCTAGGCAAACAAGTAAAAAAAAAACAACCTTCTTCAAAACGTAATATTTGGAAGTAACAATTTGTTGCTGTTTTTGTGACAATCTTAAATACAATCTTAAAAATGACAAAAAAAATCAAATTCGTTAAGAAAACAAGACTTGGTAGCCATCACAAGACTGAAAATGTTAAAAAAAAATTAATGGCAGCATAAAGAATAAAAAAAAAGCAGGCTACGGGAATTGAACCCTTGACCACGCAGTCCACAGTCGACGACTTTATCACTGAACCACACTGTCATATAGAAGAAACTGCTTCCCATCTCTAATGATGCTATCCTCTGTAGGCGGGAAACGCGAATTGTCGAGTTGTACAGATATAAAGAGCAGTTTCCGTTAATAAGGCAAGAATATTTATTCAAACGTGCACAAATACTTAAGGTGTCACTTTGGAAAGATGGCTTGGTCATGAATTGTGTGTTTTCCATCGAAGTTAGGCATAATTAATCACTATGAAGAGAGCAACAACTCCCTCGACCAACGGCCGTCGCCTGCCTTCTGGCCAACTGAAATTCATAATAATCTAACAGCTTTTTTTCGAAAGGCTTACAAAGTCTTGATATTGTTGGTTTACTATCACAGCGGAATACACAAGCAACATTTCTGTACTGTTAAAAAAATATTAAAGAAAAATGAGTGACAAAGTAATTGGCACTTAGATGTGCCATGCTACAAAAAAGTGGTTGCAAATTGAAACGCTGCTCACAGGTTAATGCCACAAACCGGATGCTAACATTGTAGGAAAAAAACTAGTAGGTAGATTAAAATGAGCCCACGCCACTATCCTTCCTTATGTACAACAAACATGTAATATTGTTTTAGCTAATTATGCAGTATCTTGCCAAAAAGACTAAAGTAAGGAAATACGTGTGTCAAACAATAAAACAATGACCAACATTGTGTTAGGGGATGGAATTAAAGGAGGGTTACAAAAGGGTAGTTATCTTTTGAAAATTAGGAATTGTTTAATTACTTTATCCTCCTTTGAGCTGCTCCATTACCAGGAATCAGGACTCTCGGACCAAGAGCAAGAGCTTGGCCTTCAACCCAATTAGACCTAACGCTCCACTGCTAACATAAAGAAAACGTTTTCAAAATGATGTGGAACCAGCTACGCTTGTTGTAACAAGACCTTTTTTTCCATTCGTAAAGCTGGATGTATCAGCTCTCACATGCCA
The DNA here is from genome assembly GCA_023313725.1 of Lithobius niger. Taxonomy (NCBI): domain Eukaryota; kingdom Metazoa; phylum Arthropoda; class Chilopoda; order Lithobiomorpha; family Lithobiidae; genus Lithobius; species Lithobius niger. The sequence goes on along the minus strand of JAHWFP010217639.1, from coordinate 16,507 downwards.
AGAAAACTTTTTGAAAAATGCTTCCTTAATTTAAAAAAAAATCATTTTGTTTGCATTGCATCGAAAATCCATGTTATTTTCACCCAAACCACTAAACATGCTGAAACCACACAGGGGTCGTTCTATCCAAGGAATCTTCTCAGTTTTTTGTGTGCCTAATCTATGAGAAAAATTAGGGTGACGTTTTTTTTTTTAATTTTACTGTAATGCAAGTAGTTTTGCTGCTAGAATTTTTTTCGTTTCGGTTCTAATGGGCTATTGTCCAAGAGCCACAAGAGTTATGAAAGCTGGTATTGCTTTCGGCAGTGAATGCTCACCCC
>JAHWFP010217639.1:0-16087 GCA_023313725.1 Lithobius niger | reverse complement strand
TCACTAGGTAGATGTGCACAACCCTCTACTACGCCCCCCCTCCCCTCCTCAGAGAGTCCCAAGGCGGTTTGGCAGTTTTTTGTTCATACAAAAGTAAGCCATTCAAAATGATGGCCGTGTATGTTACAAACAAAGTTTACAAGCAGTGTGTAATTTGGTATGGGGGTGTGGGCCCTACCCCCCTCCCCCCACAAGGGGCTAAAAAATTAGTTCTCCATTTAAGAGCTGTACAATTACCGTAACCGGAAGTTTTTTTTCATCTTTTTTTTGACGAATTAGTCATTTTTGTATTACAGCTCTATTTGGCCCAGTCACATAAATAAAAAGGAAATTTTTCTATTAGCCGAAATTATTTTTTAGCTTGTCTTCATTTTCCCTAATGCTATGATTGCCCTAGGCAAACAAGTAAAAAAAAACAACCTCCTTCAAAACGTAATATTTGGAAGTAACAATTTGTTTGCTGTTTTTGTGACAATCTTAAATACAATCTTAAAAATGACAACAACAAATCAAATTCGTTAAGAAAACAAGAGTTGGTAGCCATCACAAGACTGAAAATGTTCAAAAAAAATTAATGGCAGCATAAAGAATAAAAAAAAAGCAAGCTACGGGAATTGAACTCTTGACCACGCAGTCCACAGTCGACGACTTTATCACTGAACCACACTGTCATATAGAAAAGACTGCTTCCCATCTCTAATGATGCTATCCTCTGTAGGCGGGAAACGCAAATTGTCGAGTTGTACAGATATAAAGAGCAGTTTCCGTTAATAAGGCAAGAATATTTATTCAAACGTGCACAAATACTTAAGGTGTCACTTCGGAAAGATGGCCTGGTCATGAATTGTGTGTTTTCCATCGAAATTAGGCATAATTAATCACTATGAAGAGAGCAACAACTCCCTCGACCAACGGCCGTCGCATGCCTTCTGGCCAACTGAAATTCATAATAATCTAACAGCTTTTTTCGAAAGGCTTACAATGTCTTGATATTGTTGGTTTACTATCATAGCTGAATACACAAGCAACATTTCTGTACTGTTAAAAAAAATTAAAGAAAAATGAGTGATAAAGTAACTGGCACTTAGATGTGCTATGCTACAAAAAAGTGGTTGCAAATTGAAGCGCTGCTCACTGGTTAATGCCACAAACCGGATGCTACATTGTAGGAAAAAAGCTAATAGGTAGATTATAATGAGCCCACGCCACTATCCTTCCTTATGTACAACAAACCTGTAATATTGTTTTAGCTTATTATGCAGTATCTTGCCAAAAATACTAAAGTAAGGAAATACGTGTGTAAAACAATAAACCAATGACCAACATTGTGTTAGGGGGTGGAATTAAAGGAGGGTTACAAAAGGGTAACTATCTTTTGAAAATTAAGAATTTTTTTAATTACTTTATCCTCCTTTGAGCTGCTCCATTACCAGGAAGCAGGTCTCTCGGACCAAGAGCAAGAGCTTGGCCTTCAACCCAATTAGACCTAACCCTCCACTGCTAACATAAAGAAAACGTTTTCAAAATGATGTGGAACCAGCTACGTTTGTTCTAACAAGACCTTTTTTTCCATTCGTAAAGCTGGATGTATCGTTTCTCACATGCCAAGAACACTTTTTGAAAAAATGCTTCCTTAATTAAAAAAAAAATTCATTTTGTTTACATTGCATCGAAAATCCATGTTATTTTCACCCAAACCACTAAACATGCTGGAACCACACAGGGGTCGTTCTATCCAAGGAATCTTCTCAGTTATTTGTGTGCTTAATCTATGCGAAAAATTAAGGTGACGTTTTTTTAAAATTTTACTGTAAGGAAAGTAGTTTGCTGCTAGAATTTTTTCGTTTCGGTTCTAATATTATTCCTATGGTCCAGAGCCACAAGAGTTCTGAAAGCTGGTAATGTTGGATGCCAAGGTGGCGTCATTCTGTTTTGGAGTAGGGACATATTGTAGAACATCTCTGCGCAAAAACATTTTGTGCAGACAGTTTTTTTTTAGGTTAGGCCAAAAATCAGCATTTGGTAACTGGACTATAGTATCAGGCACATCCTACGCTAATAAATTTAATTCGACCCTTTCAAAATACACTTTCCAGAATTCCACTGAGCTGTCCAACTCCTCTATTTTCTTATGCAAAAGTATAGGAGGCATGTTGGCGGCGTTATCGGCTTCGTCACCCATAAAAGTTTCACTGACGCTACTAACACTATCGGCAACCGTTTCCCAGCTCCCTGGAGAAGTAATTAGACTTTTAAACGATGTGTCACCCTGATGTAACGGCGGCCACTCCGTCGAGGTGCTTGCAGCTGTCGTTATTTGGTGATGCGGTTGCGAACACAACTCAATCTCTTTCCGAACTTAATTTGGCGTGACGACGTTACTTTTAAATAAAGCATAGCAATTACGGCCCTGTTGAAGGTTCGATAACACTAGCTTTTGGCATCGAGTAAGATTGAATTCAACTAACTAATAGGGCGCTGCCATCAGAAGGGTTAGCATTGATTTATCTTAGACCTAAATATCCCTAAGGTTAAACAGCTAAGAAAAGCAGAAAATCTCGAAGTTCAGTTTTGCTTGGTATATTTTAAAACAAGTTAAAACTCATGGTAGTTTACAAGAAACACTTTACAACTGATAAGTTTAAATAAAACTCAAGGTTTGAATAATAAAAAAATTCACATGAATGTTTTCACATAAAAACGCTACATTTCGTAGTGCAACTTAACTTTAAATCCTTGAATATAAAATTTACTAGGTTTGTTTACATTTTGAAACAATCAGAGATCGCAATTAAATGTCATCAAAGGTTTACGTGAAACCAAATTCGGTCTTGAACAATTAAAGCATTATTAAATTTGGACAAGAATAAAAGCACTCGTATCTGTAGTGTCGCACTTGCAGTTACGTTACGGTTTGCATGACACCGACAAACCACACAATTGAAATTCGCCTAGACGTGGTTTGGTTTAGAAATCCACCAAAAACCGTATTTACTTTAACAACATCCAGTTGAAACAAAAACACCACCGAGAAAGTCAAAAGTTGAAAAAATTTTCACAACAATGTGTTAAGATTAAAGCTAGGTTTTTAGAAAGTGAACCCGTGGAAAACTTAAGTATACTAGAGTAATAGGAAACTAAATGCTGAATTCGAATTCCTCTAATAAAATTCCTACAAATTAACGTTAAGCTACATTTAAAATTTTAGAATTAAAAAAGTCCAGAATGAAAATAAGATTTAAGTTGTCCCTAACTAAGTCTGGTTACTATCTGCCTGGCATGGCGTAGGCGCTGCGTGGAGACATCTTGACCCCTCAACTGGCGTAATAACCTGTAGCGAATTGGTGTGAGCTATGTTACGGATGAAGGGGTGGGGTGCGGTTTTATAGAGGCCAGGAGGCTTCAAGGAGGGGGAAAGTGCGCCCCTGTAGGAGAGCTACTTCTATTGTTTGGGACGCTGACGTCAGAAGCACAGGTGTTCGACATGACGTGCGTCATGTTGCTAGGTAACAAGACATGTCATGGGATTGGTGGGGCTGGGAGGCAAAAGGTAAAGCCTGAGTGGCTGAAAAAACGTCTCCTGGATCCGTTTGCCCTGAGGCATCATCAATCTTCACATTTCTGGAATGCATTGGATCAAGTAGGCAGGTCACCTGTTTGTAAACTGCGATGTTATGCATCACGACTATTGAAAGGGGGGGGGGGGAGTGGAAACGAAGTCTGTAGCTCATGGACTAAAACAATTTAATAGAAGGAAAATTCGTTTGCCAGTTGAAGGGGAGGATGAAGATCTAAATTAAATAAAGCTGCCAATAAATATTATTCTGAAATAAAATACAAGATAAAGAAGTGGGCCTTTGCTATACTGGTAGTTGACCAGACTGAGTTAAGTTGCAGTTAAAACTACCCAAATGCTTTAAATACAAAGCTTAAGTTTAGGCTAGAATAATAATGCACTTGATTATTTATAAATGGTGATGTTGCATAAGAATTTTAAAGTAAACATCGTTAAAATTATAGGCCTATTTTCGGCCGCTAAAATACAAGTTATGTGTGCGTGTTGTTTATGTACATAAAAAGAGTTTGTTGCAACAAAATGTCCATTGGGCTGGAATTTGCAGTCCCAGAGAATACCCTTATTTACAACATGGGTTTATGTAAGCTTTGGGCTTTACGCCCGACACTAAAATCAAAAGTGTGTGTACATATTTACAAACGAAGTTGAGCTGCAGTGTCACTTCCGGTTTGGCGCTGACTCGGGTAAATGTTCATAGTTTTAATTTGATGCTGAATCTTCAAATTCTGTTCCGGGGGGAACGAAGTGAAATGTTTTAAGATGCTGCTGTCGAAAATTGGAGACGATAGCATTAAGGTAATACCGTCAGTCATTGTTCATGCCTGGCAAGAATTCAGTCCGAGGTTGGGTGAGTCGTTCGTGCGTTTGTGTGGTTGCTGGCTGATTGCTGTTTGTACGGAGATGACTGTGAATACTTCGTACACATGATTTGCACCCGTGGAAGCTACTAATCACTCGACTCGCAATCCTGTTGGTGTTTTTGTGTGTCAGTTACGCGAGGACTTGCTGACTTAGTGGGGGTCGCCATCTTTCGCCATCTTGGTTACGTCTGTCTGGCGTGAGTTCGAATCCCGCTGCAGATTTTTAATTTTTTAATTTTTTTTAATTTTTAAAAATTTTTAAACAATTTTTTTTTAATTTTTAAAATTATTGTGTTTGGAAATTCGTCTTTTGTTGAGACTTTTTTTTTTATCTTGGATTTTATCTTGGATTTTATCTCGGATTTTATCTTGTGATTTTATTTGTGATGGAGAAATTTTTATTATCTGCGGTAGGTGCGGGGGGAAGACAGTGAACGGAGAGTTAGGCCAGACTCACGGTCAGTAAGAGATCGACGTCGTACCATCTTCTACGATACTATACAGACGCCATTTAATAACTTTCATCCACACCAGAGTACCCCAGCTGAGTGTTCACCGAACCCTAAATTGATTTTTAACAGGCAGGAGGGTGCCTGTGATCCGCCAGTTCTACATGACCTGTCTGCAAAACTCCTCAATAGGCTAGAAGACTTCAGTCTTGAGAAGGATATTGACTTAGGGGAGATTAGTGCGAAAATGACCGCGATTACTCCCCAAATTACTGATGCCCTGGAGGTTAGATTTGACGTCTTTAAGGGTCTGTTCGAACAGTGGACTACCAGTTTCTTTCTCAAACAGCAACAAGTCCTAGAGGAACATGCAGCAGGTCTCCTTTCCAGAGTTAAGGCAGGCTAAGGTGGAGGAAATCAGGGACGAACTGCGCAAGAGCTTGGAGGAAATTTCTGTCACCAACCTTGTTAAGAATAAGAACGAGTGCCTTGGTGGGTCAATTGATCTGAATCCACTCGGAAGAACCACCGTTTTGGTAAAGTTGAAATCATCGGAAAACGACAACCTTGAAATCATATCTGCACACCTTGATAAGCTTGATACCCATAGTCAGGGAAATGATGGTAACCTGCTGACAAGCACAAACCCTATCCATCAAATTGTAACGGTCAGAAGGGGAAAGGATCGCAACAGAAAAAAAGGGATAAAAAATGTTAATGTTATGCCAGCAAGCTCAAGGGAAGAGGACAACGCAACGAGTGATGGTGTGGATTCTCACGAAGCACTGCAGCATGTAGATGCACTATGTAGGGCCTATAATAATAATCGGGATGCGGCACAGTCCCATCGAATTACTAGAGAAATTGAACCCTCGCGGAACGGAAGTGCAAGAGTGGACGAGCTCCAGAAGTTGGCACCCAAGTGGACAAGTCTGACAACTATAGTGGAGGATTCACACTTTAGATACTTACGTGGTGGTGTACACCCTAAATCCCGAACCTGGACGTACCCGGGACTTAAAGCAAAAGAACTATCATCAAAGCTCCAGTACATACTTGAAGGTGGTGAGCCATCAGGAACTTTCATAATCTGTGCTGGATCCAACGACATTGCTGAAGAATCTCCAAACCGGATCGTTCTCCACATCCACGATTTCATAGCTTCTATTCGTGCGAGGTTTCTAATTGCTAAAATTACCATAATTGGCCTGTTGCCGGAGATAAGGAAAGCCGACATTGACTTGGATAAGAAGATAGCACATACAAATTCACTGCTACGTCAGATGTGTGTTAATTTGGAGTTCTCCTTTGTCACTATTGACAGGGATATATGGGAAGATCATACTCTTTTGGCCCGAGACTCAACACATCTCACCGCTAACGGAAAGTTAGCACTGCAACTTGAGCTAGTGAAAATTCATGTCCCCTTGGAAAACCACCATGCATAATTGGGGATATCCCCATCCGTGGCCTTGTAGCACCACCTTCCCAGTGTAAACTCGTGTGTATTTCACTGAATGCGCGTAGTGTTGTTCGTAACATTGGTTGTTTTAGGGAACTTGTGAAACGTAACTGTTTTGACATTATTTTTGTGGTTGAATCATGGCTCAATAGTAGTTTTACAGACGCAATGCTTGTTGATACACAATCCTATACAGTGTTGCGTCGTGATCGGTGTAGCCGGGGTGGAGGGCTGCTGGTGGTTCATAGAGTGGGGATACCACTGCCAGTTGTTGAATCTTCTGCAAAGGCGGAAGGCATTACTCTTACCTTGCTATCCTGTAAATTAACCTTCATTTTGGGCTACCTGCCAAATAGTTACATGAATTCTGATATCCTTAACTTGTGTGAATTTATTGTCAAATCCTTTAACCCAGGGCATTCCAACATAATATTGGGCGACTTCAACTTGTCAACAGTTAATTGGGACCGCAACAGAGCCGACGACTGCCATCATAAGTATTTTCTTGACTTAATTGCTCCACTTGGCATGAGGCAAATTGTGGATAAACCCACTAGAGGACAGAACATTTTGGATCTAGTTTTTACTCATGACGACAGATTAGTTTTTGATCTTGAAGTGGAGACCCATCTCGGAAATAGTGACCATCTTGCGGTGTGTTTTTCATTAAATTTGTCGAATACTGTGATGGGGCCGTAAGATTGCCCAACCCTCGTTGTACCAAAAGGAAAAATCGACTTCCCCAAACTTAGAAGTTCTCTTACACATGTTGATTGGGATGCGCTACTTTTTGACACACATCCGCATATTGAACATATGTGGATATGTTTCCATCAGATTTTGTCCGGACCCGTTGAAGAGTGTCAAAAGGTGCCACGACCCTTTAAACATGGTCATAGAGACATACCGCATCATATTGCCAAGCAGTGCCGATTGAAACCTAAACTTTGGCATAAAAATAAGTCAAATCAGTGCCCGGACACACTGCGTGCATATAATAAGGCACGTAAAAATTATTCAGAAGCTATAGAAACGTGGTACAAGGTGCAGGAAGTCCAAACGATTCGTGAGGGTAACTTCTCATCACTCTTTAAACTTTATCCTAAACTGAATTCTTCATCACGAGCGTTACCACCTTTTAAAGTTGGGAACTCATTTATTACTGAGAACCAGGCCAAAGCAAAAATACTTCTTTTGTCGCAAATATTGTTGTTGATTATGGCAACTGTGCAATTCCAGTAAGACAGCTATCTCAACAGTCCACTCTATGTCCACAGACAACTTATTTCGTGTTAATAAGGTTTATCAAACCATTAACAGACTTAAACCAAGTAAGTCCTGCGAACCAGACGGTTTTTCAGCATATCTTTACAAGGAGATTGCTTGGGTCATTAGCTACCCCCTTTCTAAACTCTTTACGTGTTCGTACACCCAGGGTGTGCTTCCAAGTGCCTGGAGTACTGCACATGTTGTACCCGTTTTTAAAAAGGGTTCTCCATCCGATCCACTTAATTACAGGCCGATTGCTTTGACGTGTGTGGCTTGTAAAATTATGGAATCCATTATTAGAGACAATTTAATTCACTTTTTTTGTGTTAACTCCATAATTACACAGGACCAGTTTGGCTTTCTGCTACACAGATCGGCTACTCATCAGTTACTGGCAGTCCTTGACCGTTGGACCTCTGCACTCGGTGAGGGAATTCCAACGGATGTTGTATACTTTGATTTTAAAAAGGCTTTCGAGTCTGTTGTCCATCGCAAATTACTTCTCAAGATTGATGGCTGCGGCATTGTTGGTGAATTAAAAGCCTGGCTAAGTGCATTCTTGGCAAACCGCACCCAGCGGGTAATCGTTGCAAATACACCATCGTCTCGGGAGCCTGTTCCATGTGGGGTACCCCAGTGCTCCGTCCTGGGACCACTGCTTTTTATAATCTATTTAAATGAATTGTAATTTTCATGTGAAAGTACCTATGGCTTCAAATTCGCAGACGACCTGAAACTTGGAGCAGAAAATTTCACCAAGTACAACTCACCAGACTTGGAGTCTCAGGTGCTTAATGTGGCCGAATGGTCAAAGGTGTGGCAATTACCGCTTTCAATCTAGAAGTGCCACTCCTTCCATGTGGGCAACCTATTAACTTGTCGTAATTATTTATTGGAACAGTCACACTTACCGGTTTTTACTGAGGTCTGCGACCTGGGAGTTTGGTTCTCCAGTAATCTGAAATCTTCGCTTCACTGCGAAAAGATCTGTGCATCTGCATACCGCCGTTCTGCTTTGGTTAATAGATGCTTCAGGTCCGGGGATCATATGACGAGAGTTTGGGCCATTAAGGTCTTTGTGCGTCCCCTCCTCGATTATGCAACGCCGGTTTGGTCCCCATATTTGGCACGGGACATTGACCTCCTGGAGCGCGCTCAACGAAGGTTTACAAAAGGCTTAGCTGGCTTTCGTGAGGTTTGCTATGGGGAGCGCCTTGCAAGGTTGGGTCTGGAACTCCTAGAACTTCACAGAATGAGATTTGATCTCATCTTAACATTTAAGATTCTCCATGGGTTTATCTCTGTTGATTTGCCATTCTTTGACTGCGCACCTTACCCAAATCGCACTCGGGGTCATAAATGGAAACTCGCTGTCCCTCTTTGTCATCTTGAAAGTCGTCGAAATTTTTTTTCGGTCCGAGTCGTCCCAATTTGGAATGCCCTTTGTGCGGAGTCAGTAAATGCGACATCGGAAGCAGGATTTCGTAGGTTATTGCATTCTGAACAACTAGACAAATTTATGAATCGGCCGATTGTGGCATGCACGTAAATACCGTTATTTCACTTTTAACCAGGAACAGAGTAAGCGGTCCCAAGCCCTTCTGTTACCCTTCCACTGTGTGGTAAATTGTATTATTATTATTAAGTTTTGGCTGGGGGGGGGGACTGTGCTCAATGGTGAGAAGCGCTGTGTAGCGTTTTAAGAAAAGAAAAAGTTTTGAAGAGCGTTTCTTCATTACACTGACTAGAACTAGAAAAACTTCATTCTCTATTTAATTGCTAAGAGGGTTGCCTTAATTTTTTATTACCACTTGGCTTGTTACTCATAAACAAGCAATTTAATTAAATTGACATTTTTAATTTAGTAAAGAATTTTGCCCTAATTATTTTTTGCTCTTTCTGTTTCAGCTTGCATACTCTTGACAGTTTCACTACTGTACAATTTTAGACATACCGTCGAATCTAAAGCTGAAACGCACACTAAAGCTATTGGGCCTCGCTATCAACGTAAACTGTGGTTGGCTTAATAATTTGCCCTACCACTATGAAAAAACATTAATTAAAAATCTTTCCCCTAGTTCCTCAACTAAACCACTAAACAGATCACATTGTGCCAACCTACTAAACAAATCTACATCCACTTTATCTAATTAGTTGAACAACTTATTTGTTAACATTAGTGAGGCTGCTAGTTTGATGGCTTTTGCTGTCTAACATTGAAGGAAATTGTACAGAAAATGTATGCACCTTTAATTACTGAAATTTCATGCAAAAATTGTTTTAAAACACTTTTGCATCAATAGTGACTCTTATACACACTGATTTTGACCTATGCTACAGATTAAGCCTTTCAGCATTAATTTAATTATTTCTGAAATTGTACTGTACCTTCTTAAATTTGAAAATGCTTACACGTAGAGTACACATTAAGCCTTTCAGCATAAATTTATTGTACTATTATGTTTTAAACACGCGTTTCTTATAAACGTTTTATACACGTAAGAATCTTACATTCTAACATTTACGCAACACAATTAAGCGTTTTAAATGCTCTTAATGGCTTCTGAAAAAAAATCATTCGTTAAATAACGTTGCTTTACTCACAAACGACCATTTTGAACCTGTCTTTTAAACAACGCCAATAATTTTTTTTTAATTGCATGCACGGCGTTCTCAACACCTTAAATTCGCAAATACCTTTATTATTAATTTATTCTACAAAATTGACACACGCTCGAAACATTTCCACACGTTTTCTTGTCAAACGACCTCTGACACATTACCCAAGGTCGCTGAAAACACCAGCTTCGAACTCGGGGAATTCACTTCGTTTCTACCAAATACCTGTAACTTATACCAAACCCAGATAAAATAATTCCAGTCCTTTTTGTTGCAGAGTAGTCTGCCATGCTGTGAATTCCTTGGCATGAGAAATCTAGGTGTGGCACTAATACACCCCCCCCCCCCCCGGTCTGGCAAATGTCGAACTTCCAAACTCGTGCTGACCGAGCAAATTCTAGACAACACCAGACAGCCTTAAGGACTTAAATTGCAAGAAACGTTTAACCTGATAATTCCCACCCTAGACACCCACTAGCCGATGGAATCGATAGAGGAATAAACTTGGCATTTAATAAAAAAAAATTAATAAATCCCATTTGTAGTCGCCATTTGTAATACACGGGCCAGCTAGCCAGCTAAGAGGTGATACCCACGCAGAGTAACGAAAGTATTCAGCAGCAATGCGCATGCGCGCTGCTGCCTGTATTTATAACATAATAGGGTATCACGTGTATCTCTACCCGTGATGTAATACAACATGCCAGTGACTTAGCCACTTTACAATAAGGGGTGTTCTACTGAACATGCAATACACATGTGATACAATGCAATACACGCAATACATACACGCAATACAACACAATACGATACAATACAATACAATACAATACAATACAATACAATACAATACAATACATGCAATACAATACATGCAATACAATACATGCAATACACATGTGATCATGGCTGACCTTGCACCATCCGTTCAAGGTCATCACGACACTAAATTCTACACCGTATTTCCTACGCTACCAGTGTAAATCGGAAAGTTGTAGAGAACCGGACCCAACGCTAAAGCCAAAAACTGAATGAAAATCAGACATTAGGGTAGGAGTTATCCATCAAGCAAGTAAAGTCTTAATAGCTTCGCTGCATGTCTTCAGGATATCTAGCAGAGAAAGCGCCGTACCAATACGGGATACAGAAAGAGGTTTTCTTACCTAGGCAGAAACGTGTGGTGGGTTTTACACAAAATTGGAAAGAGGTTTTCTGAAGCATGCTTACGTTCATGCATGCATTTTAGGAGGGGATCTGTAAATGTGTCCTTGAGTAGGGAGAGGAGGGGCAAGACAAATTAATGGTTTTAGGCAGTTTTTTTTATTTAAAGCAAAGGAAATTAGTTACGATGATTCATTTTATTATCAGTCATGTCAAGCATGTATTGGAGGAGAGAAAGTATTTTTGTCCAAATAAGTGTTGCATGTACACTTCCTTACTCACATGCAGTAAACCTTTCCAACCCCTTCCTCCCCCGTGTGTAACTGAACGTATGCATGCTTCAGAAACCCACTTTCCAATTTTGTGGAAAACGCACCACACGTTTCTGCCTCGTAAGAAAACCTCTTTCTGTATCCCGTATTGGCGCTTTCTCTGCTAGACATCCTGAAGACATGCAGTGCAGCTATTAAGACTACTTTGCTCATCATTTTAAGATGGATGTTGCTGAATTGCGTAAATTGTGGATCAGTGATTTAAACCTGAACTTGTTAACAATATCTCGTAATTTGCATTACATAGGGAAAACATTCTGAAGTCGTACGGCTACTATAAAGAAGCCTTTTTTTTTAATTCTCAAAGAAAAGGGCATAAGTGGTGAAAAGTTTACGCATATTAAAAAGATTTAAAAGCAAAACGTTTGCCTCGTGTCACGAAATATATCAGATGATGGATTGCTTGCTTTTGGTCAATATTTTGAAGAATTCTGTCAGACAGTGTCCTTTTCCACCTGTGCCAGGAGCTGTTGCCCTTGACACATTGCTCCCTAACATCTAGTTTGTCCTGATAAGTCTTTGCCCTCATTGTTTCCTTGCTATACTTTTGTTGTAACTCCTAAGTGACCATTGTTATGGTGTAGTATTGTTGACTATTTTGTTTATCTATCTTAAACTTTTTTCCATCTGGGCTAAGTGCAGCTCTACGCTCATGTTTGAGTAAGGTTTTTTGTTATTATGCAACCATCCCATTTGTAATGGGAGATATTTGGACTCTTGGGGCAAGCCTAGATAGATTGTGAAATTCTGCCTTCCAATGGACTTTTGCCACTCAACCCCTCTGATGTAATCCTGCCCCAGACCATCTTCAGGAATCCGGATTTTTCTAGAAGGTTTGGCTGCCTGCCATTTTATAAGTTGTACCCTTTTCATTTTCCATTCCACTGCATTTTACGATGTGTTAACTCGAACAGTTGCAACGCCAAATTCCTCAGGTCCTAGACATAATGTTTGCAAAACCTTATTTGGTCCTGAAACTGTCTTTTTGCCAAAACCAATTCTGCCCTGTCCTTACTGAATGTCTGATGAAATTAAGAGGCGAATAAACCCTAAGGAGGAATTCCAGTTCCCCAGACTAATTGGCTTTTCATTTAGAGTTTATCAATGCATTTGCACCAACAACGCCGGCACGATCCATGGTGATCATTTTAAACCTCTGACTGTGTTTTCTTGTGTAACCCGCATTGGGGCCGTACCAGTCTCGGGCCAATGTTCCCCTAGGGAATTGCAGCGCGACTCCAGGGCTTACACTGTGATGTCCCCCTTAGTTGGTACTTCGGGAGTGTAACCAGACAGTTAACTGTATTGGCCAATAAGCATAGTAAATTATATTAACCAATACTTATGGTGACGTTATTGGTAACATCACACCTTTTGATAGCAATCCGCACGATGCACGATTGTCTGTCAAATTTCACCAGAATTGCTTGTGAGACTATGGCTAGATCAGTATTATCATGTTTCCATCCAGGGTTCAGCTGGGCAGCAGCTTTAAAGATGACGAAGGCTGAGCTTGAATGTACTCACTCCAGCAAACATGACTTCATCGCTGCAGGATACGGGGTGGGGGTTAGCTTCAATGGTGAAAGGTAAGCGGAGGCCAACAACCAATATATACCAAAAACGTATGATCCAACAATACCTAAAAAGTACATCATCGAATGGGACATAAATAATGCGTATGGCTGGGCCATGAGCCTGATGCAGTCTTACGTGTATTTGACGAAAGGTGAGATTCTAGCCTTCAACAAGACTATGATAGCGAAGATAGCGGACACCTCGCCGGTAGGATACGTTCTGAATGTAGATTTGGACTACCCAGCCGCACTTTACGAACTCCAGAACGAATACCGCTCCGAAGAAATTTGAAATTTTTCCGACTATTCAAAATTGTTACTGAGGAAAACCAGTGAAACCTGCCGAAAAGCTAGTGGTCAACCTACTGAGAAAGAAACGGTATGTAGTTCTCTGTCGTAACTTAAAATTTTATCGCCAGAAAGGCATGAAACTTCGTCACATCAGGAGGGTGTTGAGTTTCAATGAGAAGCTCTGGCTGAAATAATATGTGGACTCCAATACGGCAAAAGGTAAACAACTTAACAACAATATTTACGGTAAGACGTTGGAACAGAACCAGAAAAGACTGGGTGTCAATCCCTGCAACGATAGCAGGCTGGCCATCAAGTATTCTGCCAAACCCAACGTGGATTCGTTTAAGGTATTGAACAACAACCTGGTGCCGATCAGCTTAAAACAAACCAACGTAATGTGCGATCTTTGCACTTATTCGGGGTTCTTCATACACAAGTTATCTAAACACCTTCAGTACAAATTTCATTACCGATACATAAAGCCCCGATGTGGACAACGAGCAAAACTGTTGTTCATGGACATAGATTTCCTGTGCTAATCCATTGGAACCGAGAGCATATACGAGGCCATGCTTACAAATTCGAGTAGATTCGAGACTAGGAATTACAATCCACATCACCGGCTGTTCTGTAACACCAGCAAGCAAGAATTGGGCAAGATGAGAGTGGTTTTATGGATGGAGTACCGAAAAAGAGTTTGCCAAATTATGCAGCAAATTGTATTCGTTTAAGACATCCGAACTGGAAACGAAAAGGGCGAAAGGAATTTCCAAGAGTTTCGTGAAAAAACATTTCAACCACGAAGTTTATAGAATGACTCTCCTAGACCAGCGATAACTTCGAACCCAGAAAATTACAGATCCTAAACTGAGAGGGAGCTGGTTGAAGAATGGAAGCGACAGCTACCACGAGCTTGGTACGATCGAGGTGAATAAATCACTACTATCAGCTTCGACGACAAAAGATGAATCTAAGCAAAGTCAAAACTTTGGACATCGGACATCACGCCAGCAAATGTATGTCTTTGATAGGGATGGTTATCATATCGATCCCTCTTTGATACCCGATACCGGTGATGCAGATGAAGTATTGTCAGTATCAACGTGGGACTCGGACGCTGTAAATAGTGATGAAGAGACAGAGACCTGGCAGAATGGGAGGAAGCAGAGCAAAGGATAGCCAAATTTCAAAATGCCAAGGTTGGTACAGCCTATAAGAAAAGATTGCGGGTGGAGGAGAGCAAGCGGATGAAGGTGAGCAAGCGGATGAAGTTTCAAAATCTGGACGAGTAGATGAAGATGTTTGTGTGGAAAGGTTGGAGAAGTACAGACGTGGGTTGATATAGAAGCGTTACGGATCCTAGTTCAAAACAGGTCTTCGAGCCGTTCATTGAAATAGCCGGAGAAGTGTTAATTGAGCAATTGGAGCTGTCTGTACACGAAAAACGCAGCTTACAATAATGTTGGAACTGTCCAAACTCAACAGCAAAAACAAAATGAAATTCTTCTTGGATCTTAAGATGAAATTGCTGTACGTCGGAGTAGAGAAAAGGATCAGATTGCAATTTTCGAACGACGACACGCAAGTGCACTTCATCAAATACGACCCTAAAACAACAGTGTTGGTTATGTTGTTGCAAATTTTTTTTCCCAAATGGTCCGAGCTTTACAAACACTTTACGAGCATTGATAAACTCATAGGAAAAGTTCCCGAACAGAGAGAAAAATAAATAAATACTAGCAGCTGTACTGCAATCGTACTGTACAAGAAGCTATTTTAGTCGAAGCCAAGTCGCCAGACGCTATACTACATGATATCACACCTTGGACGAACGATTTAGTTAAGAGACTTCCGCTACCACTTCTCGGTAACAACACATGCACGCCTGAACCGTGGTGGCGTGCATGGCCAATGAACGAACCTCTCGGACAAACAAGTCAGTGCGTGCGAAGATCAGCAAGATGGTACAATCAAACATAGCATGCACGGTAAATGTAGCAGTGCTAGTAGATATTCATACAAACCACATATGAAAAACGTGAGTTTCTACAGATCATACATTACGAATGGCACCTAACATCTGTTCCCTTCACTTCAAAAGCCAAAGCGGCCCAACTAATATACATCCTGTGGTGTTTGCCAATACAGCTAAGTACTGGCGCACCACATATATATGGGGTGATTCAGAAAGGATGGACCAGTGCTCACCATTTCTCCCCATGTGCACGATCGATAGTTTGGTAAGGGGGTCATCTGCACATGTGATCATGGCTGATCTTGGACCATCCGTTCAAGGTCATCACGACACTAACTTCTACACCATACTTCCTACGCTACCAGTGTAAATTGGAAAGTTGTAAAGAACCGTGAGCCAATGCTAAAGCAAAAAAAAAAAAACAGAATGAAAACCAGACCATTAGGGTAGGAGTTATCCTTTAATCAAGTTAGTCTTAATAGCTTCACTGCATGTCTTCAGGATGTCTAGCA
>JAHWFP010217638.1:0-63889 GCA_023313725.1 Lithobius niger | reverse complement strand
GTGTGTGTGTGTGTGTGTGTGTGTGTGTGTGTGTGTGTGTGTGTGTGGAGGGGGGGGGGAGAGTTTTTTGCAGGCATGATTGATATTAAAAAAGTTTCAATAGTATTTTCCAGCAGTGAGTTTCCAGCAGTTATGAGTTTTGTCTGCTTTAGGATGATTATCGTTCCCTCACCTAACTTATTTAGTTTTGCTTTGTGTTTGTCCCTTTATTTAGGGGGGATATTTTCCGGGGGGCTTTTCACCAGGGGGATAATCACCTGCTATCCCTGACATAGAGAACAAAAGTACATCGGTGTCTTTCACCAAGCCAAAGGTCAAGTTTTCATCCGGTTCATTGGTTGTTAAGAAGAGTTTCTCAAAGAAACATAAGCATTATTCTGTGTCCAAGTCGATTTCTGTTTGTATGAGACGGCAAAAAAGGGTAAGAAAGATGCATTGACACCTCCGAACGTCGTCAGTTGTCGCATGAGTGGAAAGTATGCCGCTGGAGAAATTCGAGGCCTTACAGTTACTTGTGAAGAGAATGTCTCTAGACTTTTTCACAGTGTAAATGATCATTTGTGACAGGCTAAGGTGTCAGGTTTGCCTGTGGCATGTACTCATCCGTTGTATTCATGCCATCGCCCGTTCCCCTCATGGTTCTTGGGCGATGTGTGTAATGTGTGCATAACAACTAGTTTGCTCGGAGGGAGTCTGTTCAAACAAATTCCGTGGTTTGTGGCTGTCATGCACTTAGGAATTAGAAAAAGAACATACATGTACAGTATCCAAACCATTTTAATCCTTGGGCGAACATATTAATTTGTGCACTTAAATTCGGTACAACAGAATGCAAAAACGGGCTTGAGAAAATAAACTGGTCCAAATATGCAGCTTGTAAAACAGCAACCATCTTGGTTGCGTTCAGCCATTGGAGTGAGCTGATGCTAAAACCCGAAAGTGGGTTTACGAAAAACCTAGGCTAGATAAATAACAGGTCCTAATTACAATTAGCCTATACAGTATGTCCCAGAAGTCCCGTCCACCCAAAATAAAGGGCTGTGTACTGAACATGAGTTGGTAATAACAACGTACTCGTATAGGAAATCACCTATAGCGAATCCGATGATGGTTCTCAAACTGACCTTGGAGGTCATCTTCAAGGTCATCCAAAAATTTTCTCCTAAACTATTCAAGATACGGACTTAAAGTAAATTAGAAAGTTGTTTGGGATTATAACACAAGGCAACAAAGAAAACAGAATTGAAATCGCGCCGTAAATACGGAAAATATGGGCAAAACAATTTGGACCATCCGGGGAAGCTTACGAAGGAGCAGCGATAAGCCTATAAAGTGATCAAATACCATTATTTCGTAGCCTTAATTAGTTTTAAAGGTGTTTTTAAGCAAAGATGATGTAGAAGACAATCCATCCAGCAAGCATGTAACGAACTGAAACTGAAAACTGAGGCTCACTGAAAATGGATGTCTAGAAGGTGCACCATAACTAGAACACCAATCCATAGGCAGGAAAATACATGTACATTCTTCGCTAATGAATTCAAGTTTCCTTCATTACGTTAAGGTGATAACACAAATACGATAACACAGAACAAATTCAAATAGATAAAGCAAATTAACAGGATATGTTCACAAAATCCTACTTTTTAGCCATAGCAGTTGATTTAGTAAGGGCGAGGGATAATCGTCTGACTGGAAAATCGCATAAGTGGAAGAACGTATAACGGAAAACAGTATAACGGAATATCATCTAACTGGAAATTCGTATAATGGAAAATCGTCTAATATCCCTGCCTCGCCTTCTACCGCGCTCGCTGCGGCTATACATATAATATCAGAAACCGCAGTTAAATGTTAATCCAGTTAGACGTTTATCCATTATACAATTATCCATTATACGATATTCCGTTTAGATGCTTTTCCAGATTTTTCATTTAAGCAGTTTTTAGACAATTATTCCATTAGATGATTTTCCAGTTAGACGTTCGTCCGACACCCCGATTTAGTATGGTTCTGCACTTAGTGGTGCACCTTACCGATAGCCACTCGGAGCAGAGGGGAGCAGTATCCAAAGTTTGGAGAGTTTTCATTATTTTTTAAACTAGCACGAGCAGTTTCTTTGATCCTTTAAACGAAAGCTATTTTGAGTGTTCCCAAACCTGCTCTTTGGGGGTGCCAAACTTCATTGGGGTGGGGCTCGTGCCCACGGAACCCCCCATGCACTTTTGCCCCTGCTTTCATACAATTACTTTCAACAAGTGATTGCTTTTTGCTGCTCCTTGGTTGGCTCCCCTGCAGTGTCCAAGTTGTATTGCCCATTTCTTCCGTGTTTGTGGTGCGATTTCAGTTCTGTTTTTTGTGTTGAACTTGTGGTATCATCCCAAACAACTTTCTGATTTACTTTATGCCCGTATCTTGAATAGTTTAGGAGATAAATTTTGATGACCTAGAAGACGACCTCCAAGGTCAGTTTGGGAACCATGATCGGATTCGCCATAGGTGATTTCTCATATGAGTGTTGTTATTACCAGTATACTTATTAGTATTACCAGTATTACTTATATCCAGTGTATAGCCCATTATTTTGGGTGGACGGGACTTCAGGGACATACTGTATATGATGGTCTAGGCCACATGGCAATATATGGGATATACTGCATACCCCTATATTGTATCCCACACTATATACACTATATGTTGTATAGCACACTTGACAATGTGACAGAATTAGGCTAGTATTGTGACAACTTGCTAAAAACAAACGCCCTCTTCTGGCACGATGCATGTTTACAATCGTATTTACTTGACACTATCATATATATTATACAATCATGTATGCACCCACATACATCATACATACGTGATCATATATGTTTGACACCAGAATGCAATTGACAGTAGATGGCCGAACACAGTTTTACTAGTCTGATGCGTGACAACCATTTAGTGAACAGGTCGGTGATATTCGATTCGGACAAGACGTGGCAGTTTGTGAAGTATCCCCTTTGTAACCAGTCTTTTAAGAAATGGTACTTTGTATCAATGTGCTTTGTGCTTCCATTTCAGTTGCGTTCCGTGTGTGATAAATAGCGGATTGAGAATCCGAATAAATGGTAGGAACTTGCTGAAATTCCATCAGCACCTTACAAGCAAAAACCCCACATAACCAATGTATTTCTTGGGCAGCTGGCACCAAAGCTATGAATTCTGCTTCTATGGTGCTTAAAGCAACATTTGATTGCTTTTTACACCCTTAGGAAATTGGGACTCCGCCCAAGACAATGATGTAACCGCCGAAACTTCGACGGCTATCTCGATCTGATGCCCAAGATGCATCACTATACCCATAGCGTGATGTGTTATTTGGGCCTGATAACCTTATTCTGTACTCTTTGGCACTATAAGTGTATCGCAATACATT
This sequence comes from Lithobius niger, assembly GCA_023313725.1. Lineage (NCBI taxonomy): Eukaryota > Metazoa > Arthropoda > Chilopoda > Lithobiomorpha > Lithobiidae > Lithobius > Lithobius niger. The sequence goes on along the minus strand of JAHWFP010217638.1, from coordinate 60,468 downwards.
TAGGAGTAATTTCACATGAGTCATTGTAAACATGGTATTGAATTGGGACAATATAATGACTGAAAACAACAGATCTGGTCTTGTACGAAGACTTAAAAATAACAAGCTAAATCAATATGATTAAGGATTAACACGGAAAGTCTGGTTGGCCACTTTCCTTCAAAATTTGGACGCAAGTTCCCACTGGAACTGGCACTCCAAGATTACACATATTGTCCTTCTTATATTCTTTGGCCAGTTTTTCAATTACTACATTTACATGGCCACAAGAAAATGCATTTTAACGATACGCTTTGAAATGCCCATCAAAAAAACGGCACCTGTTTACAAGACGCAAGACCACGATTAAGGCCATACCACTAGAGAAGGCGATTCAGCCAGTTGCGACCAGAAAACACTTCCTACCTGCCCTCCCTTTGGCAAATAGTGGGCACGTTCCATGCTACTCTACCCACTGCATGTAGTAAACTAGGTCAGCTTAGACCCAAGTAACGAAATGTATGCAAGGCTTAAAGGTCTTCCTAGTAATGTACGCTTATTTTCAGTTTATTTACCTAAAATTTGAGTGGCACCAGCACAGATTACGTGGTGCCTTAACTGTGTCCGCCATATTTACCAGGCGGTTCAATAACATCCGTCCCTTTCGGATCAGCCTGATTCTCCCTTTCAACGGGACCCCTGTCCCTCAGAGATTCCTTTACCTGAATTACTAAAGACAGTCGAAAGGATCGTTCCGGACTGTTTCTTATACAAGCCATCTCCACCTCCGATCCTCTCTCCAAAAAGAGAAGTTTTGACCACTGGCTTTGGCTTTGGATTACGTGATCAACGTCCACATCAACCACCTCTACTAGGTCAGTCCACTACACTTCTTGCCACTCTCCGTAGGACTGGCAGTGTCCTCCTAGGTAATGGAACACCCCTCGAATTTGGTAAGGATCCCCCTCCTCGTCTGGGTCGAGAAAACTATTTCTCCTAGAATCTTTGACACCTATCCTCAATCAGAGTTTCTTGCAGCGGATGCAAAGCTTGACTTCGGATCTGCCCTCTACCTTCCTCAACAAGCGGCTATTCCCGTTTACGTCCTTCGTGACAATGACCGCTCCTTCGTCTAGGCCTTCGCGCTGCATCCCAAGCAGACGTCCTCAGTATGGTAGCCAATGCACTCTGCGAAAGACTCTACACCGATCCTCCCCTGAGGATACCAGCCAACTGACATTCCTTATTAACCAAGTGTTTAGGAAGAGTTGCTTTGCTACCTACCATGCCATGAACTGGTTTACACGTGCTCTGTTTAATTCCACGCTTCTACTTCGAGAAGTTGCACTTAATACAGCATCCAATCTTCACGACTCGACTCGTTACCTCCTGCGAAATCAACCCATCCACGAGTCTGAGTCTTTGTTCCGCGGATTAATCCCTAAAGTGGCTCCACATTTGGACATCTCTCGCAAACCTCGTTATAACAAGAATCGTCTGAACCGAAGACAACGATCCGCCTCGTCCTCCAAAACCTAAGGATGATCGGAAAGCAGTAAAACCACCTGACTCTGCTCCTCCTCTGCCACCGCGATCCGCCTCGCCCTTTCCGTCTCACCCCCAGGGACGCGGTTGTTCCCTGGGTAGACCATCAACTCTCGACAAGCGACAACGCTCTTCTTCCCGTCCTCACAATAGTGGACGGGACGCTTATTGACATTCCGTCTCCCCCACAAGAAGGAGGGGGACGACTTCGATTCTATGCTTCTATGCCAAAGCTTGGCAAGAGGGGACCTTAGATCCCGTGATCCTATCAATCATTTCTCATGGCTGCTTCTTAACAAAACCTCTGGTGCAAGACCCACCTTGGGAACTAGAAGCTCCAGCTCCCATCCCGCTACGGACGGAAATCACGTCCCTTCTTCGCAAACATGCCATCCGCATAGTGTTACCTCCGTTCACTCCAGGATTCTAAAGCAGCTGGTAATATGAACCTCCTTACCGACTACAGGAGGTCCCTAATTCATTCTTTCCACCTGGACCGACCACGAATATCCAGGCAGTTTCCGAATTGGGACTTGTCCATCATCCTCACGGCACTCATGGCTCCACCATATGAATCAATGCACTCAGCCAAACTCAGTCATCTTACAAGAAAAACAGTGTTTCTCGTTGCCCTTGCTGCATGCCTTCGTTACAGTGAATTACAGGCCTTATCTGCTACAGAAAAAGACTACTTCTTTCTACCTGATTATGCAGGGGTAACCTTGACTCCACGAGGATCGTTCCGTGCCAAGACTCAGAAACCTGACGAAAGAACACTCCCTTAATCATCCCATCCTTGTCCTCCATCTTAAGGGATGAAGAAGAACGGTCCGTATGCCCTGTTCGGGCGATCCGCTTCTACCTTCAAGCATCCAAACCCATCCGTCAAGGACGATCACAACTTTTTCTAACTTTTACTAATAAGGTCTGCACCACTTCCATTTGCATGATTGCCACTTGGCTAAAGAGTGTCATCGACCGTCCAAGCCTACGAAGCACTTGATATAAATTGCGTCTCTGAAGGCATCAGGATGACGGCCCACAAACTTCGTGCCATCTCCACGTCCTGGGCTCACTACAACAACATCCCTGTCACCGAAATAATGGAAGCTGCCTCCTGGAGACATCCTACAGTCTTCACGTCCCACTATCTCTGGGACATGTCCCATCAAGCCGAGGCCATTTGTTGCCACTCGACGTATACTAAAGTACCCTCTTTACACACTGAATTTTCTGTAAGGGGAACCGGTCGCTACCTGAGGGTACTTGAGTCAATATGGCGCCCGCCGCCTTGACAAAGTCTATGGGATCGCTTTAAAAAAGGTAATGTATATTTTCAAGGCAACTAGAAACTCCAAAATACCTGTGTTACCTGGTTGATTTTGGTTTCTATTGCCTGTTGAAAATATACATTACTGTGGTCCCACCCTCTTCCCCTCTTGTCGCCATTTGGGGGGGGGGGGGGGATTGAGGCTTAATGGCGCGTCGACAACTTGGTCATTAGCGTCGCCATTTGGGCACAATAGAGGGAAAATAGGTGAGCTTGCCGCTCCGCTTTGGCTTTTATATGAAGGAGGCTGCTCAGTAGGATGTGCAGTAGGTAGCGAACCGGAAGGACTCCTACGAATTATTTTCTCTAGATTGAACAGCATTTTGAGAAGGAGAATGCTTTAAGAAAGTTAATGTTTATTTTCGACAGGCAGTAGAAACCAAAATCAATCAGGTAACACTAGTATTTTGGAGCTTTTCGGCTAGCGCTACTTCTCTTTCGAGTCTACGGATCTCGTGCGCGTTAGCGACGTCGCTAGTCTGCGCATGCGTTTCTTATAGTTGTAACTCGTGAGCTTTTGCTCGGTCAGCTGCGTCTCGTGCCTTGGAGGCGTCTTCGAGTTTTAACGCTTCTAATTTAAGCTGCTCTGCTTTTAAGAACTGCTCATTATCTTTCAATGCTATTTGTTTTTTTGCTAAAACAGCATTGTCATGCTTCTCAATCGTGCTCAATAAATTATCAGTCAGTTCGTTTAACATGATTTTATCGTCTTCGAAGGCAGCATGTAAAATTTTTACCGTGTCTTGCCGGTATTCGCTAACCGTTAACCCTAGATTAAGGCAAGCTTTCTTGAGATCCTTTTTTTTGGATACGCAAAATTATTTCGTCTAAATCACCCATGTGGAAGGTTTTTACTTTAAAGCAAGTTAAAATTAATTTGACTTGTTTACTACTCATTTAAATTGCAGCCGCAAAATAAATTTACTGATTTTGGAACAGAGTACGCTTTTAAACATTTCTCTTTCCAAATTTGTAAGCTAGCTAGCTACGCAAAAATACACAAACAACCCCTAGCACTCTGGTGTACTAATTAAATGCATAAAACACGTGAACCAAGACACTCGCCTTGGCGGCCAAAGCATACCTATGTGCACTAACCATTTTACACTGCAGAATCGCTGTGCGGTCAGTCAATCCAATTCTCCACCGTTGAGTTGGAAGTTGAATGACTTCACGGTGATCGTCCTTCTGGTTGAAAGTTGAACACACACACTTGAGAATGTTCTTGTTTAGTGGTTCACAGTTTCACAAACGTCCTAGTTGGGTTATCCAAGTTGGGAGCTGGAGCTCCATGTCCTAGTAGGCTGGCTTTTCCACTCGGTTGTAGATCGTCTACCTTCTGAAGGCTAGCCCGGCGTTCACGTCTGGTGATGCGGGGTTTACCGCTTCCTGGCTCCGGCATCTGGCTGGGTACAGGACTGAGTGATGGGCATAGTTAGTGACTTCCAGGCAGGCATCTTTTTTCTGCAACGTGTTTACTTTGTTGCGACATCTCAGGGTGCAGTATTAGTTGACTGCGTACATCTTCTTCTTAAAGATGAAACTGGGTATGGTAGTAGGCAGAGTGGAAGGTGTATTGTAGTGGCACAGCACCTTTAAATCCCACTGCTGCCACCAATTGTAGCAGCGCTACCAGTTCTCTGGAGGTATTTGTGTTAACACCGACTTCTGGTGTACGTGCGGAAACGTTAACTTGCGATAGGGACTGTTTTTACTTTTGTGGTAAAATTCACATAGCTAATCCTACTCCAGTGTGGGATACAGATTAATGTGCTAAACTGTAGGCTAAGGTTAAGCTAACTATACTATGGTTGCTGCCACCAACGGTGGGTACTGTTTAAAAGCTAACCCAAGGCTTTAAATAAAAATGGTTTTTAGTTATTCAAAACACTAGCAATTAAATCATCATGAAGAAAACTGGGGTTTTAAACTCCTGGTTTTATTTTTAAAACATGATTAAAGATCAAACACTTTACATTAGTTCACTAGTTGTTTACAAAAAACTGGAAGGCTTTACATTACAGCACACGTGAGAATTTACATTAAATTCGCTTGTAGAATTTTACAATTAAAATTCAGTTGGAACTACACAACTTCGTTTACAATTTCAATTAGAAAAAGCTTTGAGTTACTGAACTCTTTACAGTATTAAACGCATCTAGCGATAGAATAAAGTAAACGGAAAATTATTAACGCACTTTAGCGATAAAATAAAATACTCAATGTTGTAAGTACAGCACCTAGCTCCTACAAACAACCTTCAAAATGATCTAGTTAAAGTCGGGTACCAAACCTTAGAAGTACTCTGCTCCTGTGAAAATAACGTTAATGATCATAGTGATCTTTTAATTATTTAATTCAACACCTGCTGTTAACTAAAAATAAAGAAATAAAAAGCTGGTTTTTAGAAAGGGGACCTTAAACCCTTAAATTGTGATGGACTGTTGTCAGGAATGTCTATGGCAGAGTCCAGCATACATATTCTTCTAAGTGAGAGTAAAAATTTAGAATAATTTTCCTAAAGATTAAAGTTAAAAGTACAACTAGTTACCTAAACCACTACCTTGCCCGGCATTGGCAACTTTCGGACCTGGGAATCTCCATCCCAGCCTTCGTAGTGACCCTCTCTGTAGAAGTCTGATGTGAGCTATGCTCTCGAATGCAATGGGGCATTTGCTTTTATAGGCGGAGAAACCGCGGATGTCCGCGATGACTGCACATTTTGGCGGCAGGAGAGGCAGGCTGCCTTGGAGGAGGGAAATCTGTGCTTTCTCAAGAGCCAAGCTGCAGCACGTGAGGGCTTTAAAGGGAACTGTAACGATCTGAATTGGCCACGGAAAGGGAGAGACTATGGGATTTACTCTGATTAGCTGGAGCTTCTAAGCTCCGAGTGGCTGAATCCGGGACCGCTGGAGCCATTGAGGTTTTGGGGTTCTGGAATGGATTGATGGGTTTCGATGGAAACGGTCTTTTAGACTTGAAATTGATTTGACTATAACTGGCTGAGTTTTTAACGGATTTATACAAGAATAGGCTTGAATCAAAGCTGTACTCAAGAGTTTTGCCTTGAGCACTTCGGAAATACAAAACTTGAACGAGTTTTATTCGTAAACTGCGATGCTAGGCATCACAACTATTGAAGGAAGTTGGGGGGTTGGAGCTTGCAGCTCAAACTGAATAAACTGTTTAATAGAAGGATTGTTTCTAAGTTAAAGGCTACAAATTGGTCACTACGTCTGGGAACTGAGATCTCTGAAATAAAAATAGATGCTGTCCGAATACACTGTCCCTAATAGTAAATAAGCAGTGCCGGTGTCAGTAGAGTTCATTGGAAAAATTTAAGTTAATAGTACTTTTAAAGCACTAGGCAAAAGATTATAGAATGCTAGAACGCATTAATTCATAGTTATTTTGCAGCCGCAAAATAAATTACAGTAAATAAGATTTTCATGGTCAACAGAGATCGTCACCGCTGTTCAGAATATAAATAATAATTAATACTTATAATAAACATGTATCATAAGCACACACACATAGCACTGAGATGCATGTGCTTGTTCCCCCTAGAACAAACACTAAACTGGTTGGCTTTATGCCGAAAAGAAATCAAAGTGTTTACAGTAAATACAGGAGTTACGATAATGCTGACTAGCGCTGCTTGCACTTACTTCAAATTTTGAGATTTTTCTTAAGATCAAAAAAATTTTATGGAGAACAAATTTGAATGTCTGTTTCCGTAGGATGAAAGATAAAGTGTTGGTCTATTAAACAGTGAAAAGTTCAGTCGTTTTGGTCCATTATTTGCTGAGATACAGCCGTTTGAAGTGGAGGTACTTTTGGTGAATGGCCAATGTCTCAGCGCAAGAACAAAAGTGAAAATTGAGTTTTTAGCTGACTGCCACTACAGTAAGCATGGTTGTTGAGAAGAAGAAAGATGAAGTATGCTCCGACATGAGCGCTTTATATAGGGAGGCCTGCACCATGTGCACTAAAAGGGAGCTGCGAGCCCGGCAGGAAAGCCAACTTTTTCGCTAGGGATTGAGCCATAAATAGAGAGTATTTGCTAATCAGAAAGAAAGATAATGTATATTATCGTCTACGCAATAAAAACAAACTTCAACCTGGTGGCCTCTGTAAGTTATAGTTTATGATGGTTTCATTAGTTAGCACCCGTCAGAAGCAGTAGTCTTTGTAGCAATCGACGTCCCATCGAAAACAAACAAATGCAACCTAAACCTAATGTAAAACCTAAGAACTTAATTTAGTTCTTATTCTTTACTATGTCAGTAATTAAGTCTTTTTAGCACGTTAAGTATGCGATTCTGGTTTTGTGTGGTGCCAACTAGTTTTGATCTGTGATTATCGGTTTTGCACTAGTGAAGCTTACCGGATAAGGGCCTGCTTGGTAGTCCTTTCACAGTGCTGATCAAAATAAGTGGGATTTGACTGGCTGATTCATCAAAAATATCTCTTTCCTATTGACAAAAAATAAACGAGGGAGATACTCAAAGTAATCATAGCCATTATGCTGTATTTCATATGAGTGAATTTCTGAGTATAGCCAGTAGCGGATTTTTTCTGGTGAAAAAGACTGTTGGCTATTCAACATTTTTCGTTTTGCGTCTCTAGTAACACTGAATTGTGCAATATAGAGGTTTCCCTGGATTCTATCTTAAAAAAAACACCATTTAATTCTTAGTTGGCCTGCTGTTCATTGAAAATGGGGCCGTGTTTTTGCAAGTAATAAACATTGATCGATGGGGGTGAAAGTAATTAAAAGTCATGGCATGAACATTTTGTAGCTCGATTCCTGTCACTAGTAGGTTTCTCCAAAAATTGGATATTTGGTTGATCTCATCTGTACTTAAGATGTGGTGATGTGGAGCCGGGAATGCATTTGTTGGTGTTTAGCTTTGGGCCCCTCTGGGTGGTCGCACTGGATTACTTACTCAGAAGTTCGAGTTCTTGGTCGACAGTCACGTAGTTTGGGTGCCAACTTTTATCGACAAGAGTCGTTTCGGCCCGGAAACTCCACTACACTCCAACCACTGAGTCCAGACTTTGTTAACTGCAAGAACTTGGTTTAATGCACTAGAGACAAAAATGACAACCTTCATCAGTAGCGGTAATGGTGGAACTCTGTCTTTCTCTTCTCTGCTAAGTTACTTGCCAAGGTCTGCTTAGAGTGAGGACAAAGGTGTGAGGATGACATGGGGAGGCATTTGAGTGTCAACTGTGTGTTGCCATCATCACAGCACTATTTGTTGTAATTTTTTTTTTAAATTAAGATAGTAATATGATCTATCTTAACTAGATAGAGGTATTGGAGGTAAGTCTGTTTAAACAAACAAATACCAGTTTATACTAGTAAAATTGTTGTGTTTGGAAATTAAAAAATTTCAACTATGTAATGGTAAAATTTTGGTAAAATTATTATGGTTTTAAAATGTATCTTGATTTCTTTTTAGAATCATGCTCATTTGAAGGCATTGATGTCGCTTCAAGCGGAGATTATATAAGTTTACAAATGAACGAGGATTTGGAAGCAGGTAAGTTAAACCACTGTTTATTTGTCAGATCTCCAGTGCGTGATAATATTCTTAGTGTTATGAAAAAAAAAAATTAGTTTAACAGTAATTGTGGGAATAAAAAAAAAACAGTCAAGATTAATCTAACACTAAGTCCACAACTCTTGAAGTGTTGTGATGTTTTTAGAGCGAAGGATAAAGTAATTTGACCAATGAGTATAACCAAAGTAATTTGACAGCTGAGTATTACCTAACCTAACAAAGGTGTACGAAAAATAAGAGAACTTAAAAAAAAAACTTTAAACTGCTAAATTAATGATTGTTGGTTTATATGCGTCTTCCTGTGGTAATTGATTAGTTTGATACAGTTTTCACAAAGTTACAATGGCAAAAGGTAGTTTCTTGTTTGCCGAGGGAGGAAAATATACGTAATCTGTTAATCTTTGCATTCATTGATCCAATGGATGTCCTTCCCTGGAGGTTTTCGGTGTCTCGTAGCCCAGTTGCATAACCCCACTGCACCTGCACGATTCAGTCCTCTATAAAAGCAAGTTGGCGAAAGCTCTCATCATTCATATTCCTCCAAGAGTGTCTCCACACCACTCTGTTTCCCATCCTTTCGTCACAAGAAAAAGAAGATTCCACACCAAGACCACGGAAGAAGACTCCGGTGACATCCCCGACCACCAGTCTTCGTTGCCCCCGACCGTGCCTGCCATCCTCTCAGATGCTACCGCCGCTGCTCATGGCCCGCCTACTGAGCTTTCGCTCCCCAAGGCTCATCTCCCAGTATTAGTTTCACACCTCCCGGACAACCTCGCCGACCAGGAAGACGACTCTCTGCTCCTGCCCGGTCAGAAGACGCCACTGTGCAATCTCACCGAGCTTGAGGAGGAACTGCATGCAGCGAAAGATTTCTACAAGCAAGCCTAGGAGAACTCCAAGCGAGCTTCAGCGATCCTTCTTGAGACGCACTCACCGGCATCTCTGCTAGACCTTTCATCTTCCTCGTCAGGGGCCGTTCAAGTATTACGTCATCAAGAAATTGTCCATTTTTAACCCCCCTCCCCTCTCATCATCGATCGTCATCAATTGCTCAAACCCCCCTCTAGTATTACGTCATTTCTAACTTTACCCCCCCCCCCTAAAAGGGGGTGTTTTCCCTGTGTTTTTCTGAGGAATTTTTTTTTAATGCATTTTTCCACACTTTTACTGGGATAACAGTGCTTACGTCATCAAGTGGCATCCCTCTCGTCACCAGCTGGCAAGCCATCCTCTTACTGATGACGTAATACTTGAACGTCCCCTCATGACAGCTTTCTACTGCAGCGAAGTAAACCAGCTCGTCAAACAAGCAGTCTTGAAATTTGGCTGTCGATCTTCGACTCCTAACCCGCCTCCTTCCGTCACCCCTCTGGTTCAACAAGGATACACCGATGAGTGGGTTGCAACAACCTCCAGCGAGGGTAGCCGCAAATGATCTTCACACTTATCTCACCAGGGACCCAAGAGGCCACTTGTCTCAACTGTCGACCCAGTGCTGCTGCCTTCCCCGAACTTTGACACGAACCCCGACTCCGTGTCGGCCCTTCTTTGGCAGCTCCTCTCTGTTCCTGTCATTTCTTCCATAGCGAAAGCTCCATGCAAGCAGGTTCGCTTCCCGGACAACACCAGTAATGATTCCCTTGACCGAATTCCTGAAGATGGCAGAAGTCACAGTCCCCGATTGTTTTTTCCATGCACCTGTAATCAACCGTGGACTCAAGACGGAACTCGTATTCCGTCTCTGTGACTGAGACTCCAAACACCGCAACCTGCTTGGCCAATCGACGACCCTTTTGACCTGCCTACTTCGCAACTAGGGCTCCATTCTTGGTAGGGGCAAACCCCTTGACTCGACAAAGAACCGCCGCCTCCTAGACCTGGCAGAGAATCTGGCTTCTTTCGCTCCTCTGGAGACAGCGCGACCAATGCCCGCAACTTCGTCAACTATGCCAAGTGCGAATTCTTGAATGCCGAAGTCAAACTGGGTTTTAGAAAACACATCGAAAACGGAGCAGTTTATGTGAGGAATAAAGGCAGTGAAGTTGAGGACATCATTCATCGCACACAAGGAAATTGGGACTCCCAGCTTTCAAACGCTACCAAGAAAGCAGCAATTTTTACTGAAACTTGGGTTTCATATATTAAATTTTATTGTGTCTGTTTATAAATTGCTGCAGCTTGGAAAATAACGATAACAGTGTGAAACATAATTAAAGCCACAAATACGAATCTCTACTTCCTAGTTTTTGAGTAAATCAGACATCTGGAGGGTCAAAGCAGTATTGAGTATGGGTTTGCTATGTGAAAGGTTGTGTTCAGAATGCTTTCAGAAATTATTGTCAAAAATAAAATTGACCAATATTTTAAATAAGGCTCACCGATACCAACTTTATCGATCAAATACCAATACCAACTTTATCGATCAAATACCAATACCGAACCGGATATCCAAAATTGTATCCCCAATTTTTCATCAAAATTGTAGTTTTCTGCAAAAGTCCAATAATTATTAAAATAAAATAAAATTTACATAGTAACCAACAGTTAAAACATAGCTAGGAAGCTACTCAGTGATTTCCTGAGCGAAACGCCGCGAACCGCATGTCGTAATCTCGAACGGTTCTAAAGTTATCGATATTTCTGCGAAAGTTGCCAAAACCGATACCGCAAATATCGGCAGCCAGAGGTTCGGTTTGTATTAAACGAAAATTACTGAACGTTTAATTGTCAAGAAAACGATTATCGTTTAAACGATTAATCGGCACAACCCTACTTCTTTTGTCCCAAGAAATCCGGAGGCCACTGACTAAATTTCAATCTCAAACTTCTCAATCAACTCATGGAAAATGATCACTTCAAAATGGGAACGCTCTACTCAATTCGCCCTTCCGTAAAGCACAACGACTGGGCCATCTCCATAGACCTGGAAGACGTCTACTTCTATATACCATGAAAATTTTACAAACAGTACATCCTTATGCCTTGAGGAGGCAATTTCCGAGGTACATTTATGGTCAAATAATAGGCAGCTACACTATCCATCGCGAAATGTTTTATTTTCCACATTGGAAATAGTAATCCGGGATACCCCTGTACCCTGGATGGAATATTGTTACCGCAGATAAACGAGATTCGAGATCTTGTCATTAGGTTTATTGAAGACATGAAGTCGTCGTTACACTGCCAAAAGGTGAGTGCACTGACATTCCGGTATTTAGCTGTGGTAAATAGCTATTTTACGTATTGAAATTTGAAAAGTGAAATTCTGGCGTTTAAGGATTTTCTGCGCCCACTTCTTTAAAGTGCAACACCGTTATGGTCGCTGTATCTCGCAAAGGTCATTGACCTTACTGAGTCGGTCCAAAGAACATTTACATAAAGCCTCCCTGGACTCCGTGATTTAAACCGTATTGAAAGGCTTACTAGAACTGGACTGGAATTGTTGGAGTTACATCGAATTAGGTGTGACCTAGTGTTGGCTCTGTGTGGGGGTGACGCCACACACACGTGCTTCTCCCATACACGAAACACCCATCAGGTGGCGCATGCGCACAAGCAGTCGAGTGACGGTAAGAGAACGAGAGAGAAGGCAGCCATCGCAGGGTTCTCGATAGTGAATAAACACCCTCTCAAGCAAATCGGAGTCATTCAGTCATTCCCCGCACTGAACATCCTCACAAGTGGCGCCCAACGTTCCTGAACCGACATGGAAGAAGATGTGAATATGCAGGATCAAGGTGTAAGGAACTGGAGGAAACGGCGACAAGAAATCGAAGACGTAAAAAACTAATCACCCTGCCGCCGCGACAACAAAGGATCCGCGCCATCAACAAGCAATCGCCGAGTGCAAAACCGAAAAATATTCTCAATCAAAGCATCAGAATCAATGGCCAACACATCAGAAACTAAGGTTAGTGATGAACAATGAATGTGTGACAAGCAATCGAAGTGCGACACCACAACAAAACGTGGGAAACAAGCAAGAATTTAAAACTGACTATTGCAACGCTGAGTAGGGATGTGCGATACTCGAAAAATTCGAGCCAAGCCGAGTATGAAACTTGTATTCTAACTCTGCTCGCTGCTCACGTCCATACTCGAAAAAGTCGAATCCGGAGAAAATGCGATAACTTCATCAATTTTTAACCGATTTTGACATTCCAATATACCAAATCGATGGTCTCGGCGAGAGCTTTCCAGTGGTGCAGATTAAAAGTAAATAACTGAAACCATTTTCAAGTTATATCCTTAAAACTGAAAAACCATGACCCACCACAGTCAACTAAGCACCATCTTTGTTCCTATTATCTTAACAAATTAAAGGGAAACTTTCAAACAAAATATTTCCATCAAATACTCGAACTCTGCTCGATACTCGATTCTTCTTCTGTTGCAAACTCGGCTCGGCTCGACTCATTCGCCAGGGACCAAATTAGACAACCAACCATGAACTGGAAAAACTAGTGTAGTGAAGCCCTGCACTCCAGGCTTATTAGCGAGGATACCCGGACTCCAAAAATCAGAAACCTTAGGGGAACATTTTTTTTCTTTAGCACCCAAGTGCCAAAAAGACCTCGGTCTTTCACCCTGCACATTTCCACCAATAATGGACCATATCGACCCAACTCTTCAACCCTTAATAGCCATGCACTTCAGCTTCACTTCTACGGAAACAGAACTTGAATATTCCATCAATTTATTTCACAGCATCCATTTGAAAAACGTCTCAAACTGGGCCGTAGCGCTCGCAACTTCCGGTTGCCATTATTGAAGAAACCCTGTACACTTGTATTTACTTTTCATTGATTCTTTTAGACGAAAAGCCTACATCCACTAGCTTAGTTGTGTAATAGGAGGGGCTGCCTTAAGGTACTTAACCTCACATATATGTAGGATACAGACAAACACCTTTTAGCGGTATATTTTTTAAATTTTGTTTGAGTGCACGCAAATACTACTTCAAACTCCATTATTTGCTGATAATTTTAAAATTATTTAAATGTGTTTAAATAATTTTAAACTACTGGCTACTTTCCCTGTATTTCAGACTAACTCAGACATCGCAATGTAGTATGATAATAAGTATAGTTATGTGGGAATGGAAACACAACATTATGTATTATTGACAATGGATACAATTGTAAAATGCTCGACAGATAACAAAGAAACATGTGCTGCAACAGACGTAATAAGAAAATCATCACACGCAGCATGTGAAAAAGCTGTTTAATGGAGATATACAACAAGTAAAAGCACTACGTAAGCAGAAAATGTTAAAAAGCCCACAAACATTCTTTTTGCGTATAAGGGATGATGAATGGATTTACAGTACATTATTCAAATGCAGTTGATATGTAAAGATGACAGAACAACAGAAACAAATGTAAAGCGCTTAATTTTAAACAAAGGGTTAAGCACAGTAAAAGTTAATAAGAATTGCATTCAAGAAGGCATTGAATACAAGTTAGTACCATTTTTGAGAGGAAAATCAAGTATTAATGTAAAAAGTGAAAGTTTGTTCATACCACCATTAGAAGGAATTTGGAATATTGTAGATACTTCGTTTCTAAGTAATTTTTCAAAGATGTGGAATGATACAGATTTTGATGTAAATTTAAGAGATCGATTGCCGATTTGCACTTAGATGGAGAAATATTAATGAGTGTAAAACAGCAGTTAACACAAGCAGAAAAAGAAATGACAGCGAAACAAAGAATGAATTTGATTTATTATGTATGGTATGGTTTTGGAACAGTAATAATACTAATAATTGTTGTAGCAGGTATTTGTTATGTGAAGCACGCACAGCCATTCAGTAATTTACTTAAAATTGTTGCGACAGAAAAGAAAGGTAAATAATAGACGACAAGCTGAAAAAGATGTAAATGTAACAAATGAAGAGTTTGGTACCGATTTTTAGTACCAGCAGAAGATGATTTATAAGTGTTTTGAAGCAAGAATCAAGTTTATTTTATGAAAGTATAAATGGAGACTTAAATACGAAGTTTTAATGTTGCAAATACGCATGATTTTAATAATTGTGTAATGAGTACGGAAACACTAACAAGTAAAGCAGACGTAATGTGACATGAAGTAATAAGCAAGATGATGATAAGTAGCATTAATGCGAAGCAAAGTGTCCCTCTCTTAATTCGGTCTAAGTCAAAATAAATTTTACGAGAGGAGAATAGTTATAAGGGTTTACTTTCAACATTGTGAAGCTATTTAGCAAAACATGAGAAAACCTTATTTTAAAGTTCCACGGGTATTTAAAACTCAGCTTAATAATTTTGATTTCCCACTCCAAGTTGTAAATGGGAAACGAATTGAAGTTTTTGAATGGCAATTAGCAGGATTGCTAGCCTCATTGATGAGAAATTAGGAATGTTGAAGAGAAAAATGAAGCACAGACAGAGAAATAGGCAAAAAGGGTAGCCTAAAATGAGTTACAAACGATGTTTATGTTGTATTGTGAAGTAAAAGGTTTACATTGTTATGTACATTTTGTTTATGGAAAGTGAAGACTAAACTGCTAAATATTACTGAAATAAAAAGGTTGGTTTGATTACATGCGAAGTTCATGTTACTATTGAAGAAGTAAAATGGCACAAGTTTTAAGAAAAATGGCACAAATAGTAATAAAACGGCACAAATAATAATGAAATGGCACGCATGTGATTGTAATGTAGGATGTTTCAGGGAATTTTTATTTCAGAAGCTTTAGTGTGGCTCAGAGCCAAGAAAAAGTATAGGATAGCTTGGTTTAATGATTGTAAAGGATGATGAAAATAACTCACTCACATCACGAAAAGACTTATGTTCAACAAGCAAGAAATACGAACTTTGTTTTCTGCAGTACGACAATAAAAATGCCAGTGAAGCTAACGGACATTGTTACTACACAATTTGGCGGCGTGATGAGCAATATGCACAAGATTTGAGCTGTTGGTCGCCAGGCGCCGGCGGCTCTCGCAAAGACAGCATTAATGGCGATGGGTGAGAAAAAATAAAAATACAAGTCGTTAAAGTACTATAGAAGCAAGCAGTTATTCTAAGTCTTCATTATGCAAAGAAATGCAGTTTTAAATTGGACGTTCGAGAAAGTTTTATGTGTTCCTTCAGTACAAGAAGATTCCAGTACAGCATGCTTTGGTTACGTGATGTTGCCAGACTTCCGTTGGAGAAAAACGACTCCAGTTGGCACGAAAAGCGATCGGAGAAAATCACGATTAGCGATGGTCATGGGGAACGGATAAAGAAGGCAGACGATGCCCCCCCCCCTCCCCCTCACAACAGCGCACCACAGCAGGCCGGATGAGGCCCAAGGCAGGGAGAACAGGTGATAAGTTACCTGACTCCGACAAGCCAACAGACTTTTGTTTATGTTACGGGGTCGACTATTGGACTGTGGATGCAGCTAAGTTGGACACTGTGTGCACAGCAAACGAAAATAAAAATGAACGCCAGTCCGATGAATGAGATTGAATTTAGAGAACATGATTTTGTTTAAAGGGAGAAACACTCGCGAAAATAATGGAAGACTTGAATAATAAAGAGACACTCACGAAATGAAGAGAATGAATAAGAAAAGCAGTTGAATTTAGAGAAAAAAAAGGACACTTGAAGATACTTGACATTTTTGTGAAACGAGACTTTGTTGAATTTAAAGTTGGTAGGACATTGGTGAACAATGATTAAGGTTGATGCATGGAAGTTGTGATGGTTATTTTTTTTTAAACTGCTACCCTACACGGATGGGTAAGAACTATTTAGTGTTTGATGTAGCAGACATTTGATTTTTTAAGGTGATTTAAGTACTTCAATAATGTACTATTTTTGAAATATTTGAGTAATGGTATGATTATGTTTTGGTTTGATAATTTGCCACATTGAGGAGGTGGACACCAGGATGACAGTTCGAATATTTTTTTAATTCTTTAAAGGTAGACTGTCACGCCTCAAAATTTTTCCCACCTATAGGTAAATTGTCATGGCTTTTTATATTGCAGTTAGTTTTATGCTTTAATGATTTCAGTGAAAGGTTTTGGTATGAATTTTGAGAAAGGTTTTGATCTTATTAGATCTTATTGGACTGCGATTTGCTAGAGCGAAATTGAGGGCAATTTCTTCACGAACCCGGGTGGAGGTGTAAAGGCCAAGAATCCGAAACTGAAACTAAACCTTATGCACGCTTTTAGATTGCATTTATGGTTTTTATTTTAGACAACCAGATTTAAGCCATTATAGTCATAGCAATATTAGATAATTGGCGAGCCACTACGTTATTTTAATAATAATTTGGTTTTACGAATGGCTTCCACGTCAGCTTTCCTTGGTTTCCTCTCATGACTACAGTGTCTAAGAACGGAAGCTGTCCCTCTTCCTCCTCCTCGGATGTGAACTTCAAGTCGGGCGTCCACGAATTCAACGTCGACTCCACTTTGGCCAGTTCCTCATCCTTACCCGCAGTAAATGTATCATCCACATACCTTGCCCAGATCTTAAGGGAGGGGTGGCTGCGAACGACAAATTCGTCGAGACCCTGCAACATGATTTCCGCCATCTTGGGTGAAGAGGAATAACCCATAGGGGTCCCTGCCACTTGCCAGTAAGTGACCCCTTGGAATTGGACGTAGATCGGAAATCGTGTTGCAGGGTCTCGACGCATTTGTCGTTCGCAGCCACCTCTCCCTTAAGATCTGGGCAAGGTATGTGGATGATACATTTACTGCGGGTAAGGATGAGGAACTGGCCAAAGTGGAGTCGACGTTGAATTCGTGGACGCCCGACTTGAAGTTCACATCCGAGGAGGAGGAAGAGGGACAGCTTCCGTTCTTAGACACTGTAGTCATGCGAGGAAACTAAGGAAAGCTGACGTGGAAGCCATTCGTAAAACCAACGCAAACTGAAAGAGGAATTGAGTTTTGGTCGGGTCACCCGAAGACCCAGCTGCTGGCGATTATAAAAGGAGAAATGTTAAGAATCAGAGGGCGAGTGATGCAAGTAAATGAAGGGACACAGTGGTTTGACAAGGCAAAGGAAAAGTTCCTCCGGTTGGGATATCCAGCTAAAGCCATTAACGAAGCCATCCGAAAAGCCAAAGCCTGGAGGGACCCCCTGGTTAAAAGAGAAGACAAAAAAAGGAAAGCAGACCAACACCCGGCAGAGATTTGACTTATCTACCAGGATGTGGGGAGAGGATAAGAAGAGCTCTTAAAAAAGCTGGGATAGGATGCTACTTTAAGAACCCCACGAATATTCGCAAGATGCTCGGCAGGAAGATTGTGGAAGAGAGGAATACAGCAAGTGTAGGAGAAGAGGCTGAGGGAGGAGGAAGAAGTTCACCAACAGAAGAGCCAAATACACCTGGCCAAATGGTACCTCAAGAGAGGAAATTAAAGCAGGTGCCGGAAAAATCCACTATCGGAACTCACGGGTATCTGACGAGGGCAATGACTAGGAAGAAAGAAGTCAACATGAAAGAGCGGGAGGAACGAGGAAAGCTGGATGAAGGATCCAAGAAAGAGTACGAGCAAGGGAAAGAAGACGGAGGTAGTGCAAGAGATGCAGCCAAGATGGTGGATAAAGTGGCATCCAGTGTAGGAGGTGTGTATTGGATCCCCTGCAAAGATTGTCCACAAGGTTACATAGGCGAGACAAAAAGGCAAATTTGCGTCCGAGTCAAGGAACATGCACAAGCCACCATTGACGGAGACAAGAAGAGCGCTATAGCCTTGCAATGGGAAAAGAGTAAACACCAAGTAGACTGGGATAACACCAAGGTAATGCTGAAGTCTGACACGAGCAGGGGAGCACACCTTCGTGCTTTAGAGGCCATTGCCATTCAATACTGCCAAGATAAGAAGATCCCACTTATGAACGTGCAAAAATCAGCATATCAGCAGATAGGAAGAATTGTGACAGCAGAACTGAATCAAAAACTGACGAAAAGCTGGAAAAAGTTCTTAACTTCATTCAGCAACAGCACCAGTATTGATGAGGGAGCCAACTCAGACAGTGAGCTTGAGAGCTGACTGAGTTCCAAGGCTCACTGGGAAAGAGGAGGTAGATTTGAATATAGTGGACTTGGCAAAGTTCGTTGGTGGTTGTTTTTGAGCAAGTCTCATCACTCTTGCCTGAAGAAGACTATCAGTAGATAGTCGAAAATTTGCAAGTTTGAATTGTGGAACTTGGATTATTTTTGGTTTTGCGTAAGTGACAGTCTTTAATATGAACTTCGACCAAAGTAAAATCGCCGAATTAACGGTATTTTCGGTGTTTATTAAAATTGTGGATTTTCATGTTTTTAAAAGATTGCCACATGGTTTCGTTATTTTGCACAGTTGACACATTTTTTTAAGTAATTAGCAGTTACAGATAAAGTTAGGACGAGACAGGTTGGTTAATAGACTATCCTGATAAACGATGAATTTAAAGTAATTATTTAATGTTTTAAACTTTGAAGCTGAATTTTAGTTTTCTCTTAATTGTCCAATACGTCCGGTAATGCTTGTAAACCCAACCTGGCTCGACTCTAACAGTAACTAAACAGGGCTAGTTAAGCAGTAACCCTGATAATTAACGAGGCATAAAACATTAAAGGGCACATACTTAAGCCCTCACTTAGCCCCAAAAAGACAGGCCTCACACATTTTACTAAGCTAGTATATTTAATCTTTAATATTATACCTTGCCCCGTGAACACTACCAATGCTCGACTATGATGATTTACCTGTTAATTTTAACGGGCCCTTAAGTTGTTGTACATATTTTGCTCAGAATCTCCCTCGAAACTCCGACCTTTGCTACAAAATCCGAATGCAAACAACTAGCTTTCCTTCAATTGAATAGTATCAACAAGATCTGTAATACTACCAAAACCCAATGTTTAATCTGTGCTCTACACTTTGTTCCCCCCCCCCCACCTTCAATAGTTGCGATGTATAACATCGTAGTTTAATAAGAAAGACCAATTCTCTTTGTTCATGAGTTGAAAACTCATTTTGCTCCTTCTTTACACAGGCCTCGTTTCTTCATAGTTCTCCCATGCAGTCCCTTTGTAAAACCGACTTCTCCTCCCACTTTCTATTGTTCTGGTTATGTTTAGGTGAGAAGATCGGCGGTATGATTTCTGCAATACATACGGTGCCCGTAAAGGTTAGTTTTTGTAAAATTTATAAACCAGGATGTGATGAAGACAAGTACCTTAAACTGATCGTTAACGAGACAGATGTTGACGGCCGCAGCAACGTAACCGTGATTCTCCGTACATCTATTGTTGAAGATTATAATAGGGTATGTATTACATAACTTAAGATAAGTTTGTGTCTTCATTGTTTATGCATTGCATGCCTGGGCCCATTAAGTCTGACAAAGTGATGGAAGGCAAGAAAGTAAGGCTATGGCTGGTGTCGCTTTTCATTATACTAGTTTACTTGATACGATACACGCACTTAACGTAAACAACCAATTCCTTGCCGTATACTAATACCATAAATCGTGACTAAACTCCGAAGGGCGTATGTAGTTAATTTGGCTAAAATCAGGGGATGGGCATTAATAAAATTCATATCCTATTTTCTAACCTAACTTCTGTCCTTGAGAGATTTTTCTCCAGCACGGAAAAGTCTGTGATTATGCGATAATTAATGCACATGATCTGGATTCAATTTAGCATTAACACAATGTCTTTATTCTCATTTATTTACAGATTTAGGTTATAAGATGGTTTCTCCTCCAAAATGAACATAATTCACAGTTAAAGCTTATTTCTAATCACACAAACCTTCGTAACATCCAGCGCGATTCACGATCGGGAAGTCGTGTGCACTGACACCATGCAGTCATTCACGCACGTGATCTGAGTTCAGTCTAACGAAAATGCAATGCCTTTATTCTCATATATTCACAAATTTAGTGTATTAGATTGGCTCTCCTCCGACATAATTCACAGTTAAAACCTATTTTTTTTTACTACACAAACCTTCGTAATAGAGTTACCAGAAGAGAATGGTCGCTCACTGGCCTTCCTGGAGGGAGAGAATGACCGTTCATCTTCTGTCCTTGAGTGAGTGATCCAAACGTCCTGATGCAACTTCCCTGAAAATGGCTGCAAAAGTGTTCCCATTCGTGAAACACATTGGATAAAACCTTAATTTAATGTAAAAAATGAAGCTTTTAGTTAATTCTGGAGCAAAAAAAGCTACAATTTAAGGGATGGGCTATAACGCTATTATGTCATGATTTGCCCATATAGCATTTTAGGGTGGTAGCCTTTAGCTTCACGTGAGTGTTTAATGGCAATTTGGGGAAAGTGAAAACAGAATTTTAAAGATTTATCGTTTAAACTTGAGAAGTCACATAACGAAAAGTGAACCAAAGCACTGCCATATTGGATCTGGACCACCCCTATCCAAGAACAATAACATGGTTCAGTCCAATCAAATCATCGGCACCATCTAGGATGCAAAAAATCCATTGTATTGCCGTTAGAAATCGTCACTTTGCTCTAATTTTCATAATAATTAATGGACGTAGATATACGATAGCTCAACATGATCTTTAGAACAATGACTTTTGCTGCTGGTATCTAAAGTTGGTTCTATCAAGTAAACTGCTACAACAAAAGTTGATAAAAAATTATAAGCTATAAATAATGGCAGGTCTATTTTTGCCGTATATTAACAAATGTAAAATACGTCGTAGTAAAGAGAAATTGTAGCTACAAAAATTAAGCAAGTGTAAGTCAAATCTGGGAATTATCGGACGTTAGCTAATATATTTTAACCTACTATATTAAAGGTAATATGGATTATTACCCTTGCTAATACACATAGTGGGTGCAAGAACCTTGTTTCTTTAATAATGAAGTAAAACATTCAAAATAACTCAAAGCTTGTGCATGTGCAACCCCACTATGCCCGGTACAAGGAAGAACGCCAGAAAGGATGGTGAATTCAGGGTTTATTCCAGGGCCACGTGGTCTGTCCTTAGGAGATGTTGTCCAGTGGTTCAAGGATGCTCTAGTCAGGGCTTCTAGCAGAGTGGCACACTTCAAGAAGAGTTCTAGCTGGTTAGGGGACTAGCCCCCAGAGTGAGGCTGAAGAGGGCTGCAGGGCCTTAAGTACCTAGAGCTGCAGCCAGTACCCGCCACAGGTGGTGCAGGGTACTTCCTGTACTATATCCTGGTATCCCACGAGCCACCTTTGCTAGCAGCTACCCCTAGGGGCAGGCAAGACCAGAGCCATCCTGACCACTGATTTCCAGGGACGGGACCATACATCAAGGACTCAAGGTGCATAGCATAACTGGAATACATTAATGAAGGTACAGAGAATACAGAATATATAGCATGGAGCCATAGCATCAAGGTAAAGACCTACTAAGGCCCTAGCTTAAGGAATAGGAGGAAGCTGTGGAAACCGTCGTTGCACTGTTTATAAGTTGAAATAGGGACGTCTTCTTTTCAGGGCCCCAAGGCTATATCCAAATTAAAGAGACGCTTTGTACAGAATCTTGCAGTGAAGCGGCCCTAGTGTTGTAGAAACTTCCGAAGTTCATTTACATTACCCAACAACTTGTTTTCATAAATTTACCCCTTTAACTCACAAGGACAAGATTTTTATCCCCCAAAAAATAAATCATTCTCAGGGTTTGCCACTTCACTTATAGGTAGACGCATTTTTTTTTACAAAGAATCATTCTCAAAAAACCTGATATTCTGGTTGGAAACAACCCCTCCAAAAAAAAATACATAAAGCAAGTAACTAAACAAATTTAAAATTTAGGCGTAAAGAGATCGAAACAGGAATAAAAGAGAGTTCCTTGTTGTTGCACTCAGAAATTGAAAAAGGGAGAAACTTGAAGTTCTGACACAAAGCTTTATTTTAGAATAACTATGGATCTGAAATTGCAGATTTTTGCAACGTTTAAAAAAGTATGTAAAGTTTAAACATAGCTTTAAATGTAACGTCGAATGCTTCGTCTCAAGGTACCTGTAGGCATGCACAGTGGAGTTTAAAATACTTGGAATGACTGTTTTTACTTTTACGGAAAAAAACATAGCTTTTCTACTGACCCGGAGTGGGGATTGAGTAGTCTAAAGCCTGGGCTTTCTAAGTTTAGGCATTTTAATCTACATTGATCGCTGCCGTGGGTTAAGTCGCTGCCGTGGGTTAAGTTATTACCGATCCTGGTTCAATGGCAGTTAAATTGCCTTACATTAAAACTAGCTAATAATCCAAACTAAGTCAAACTATCACTTCAAACTCTTTGTTAAATAAAGGGTATGCAGATAAAGACTATTACATGTTCAACTAGTATTAAATTTCCATAGTTAAAACTTAAATCAAATATAACCCATAACCACCTGAAAAAACTTTCATACCCTTTTTTTGAGTCCCGTATGGGACTCGGGTCAGTTCTCGGATTAGAACCGGCATTCTATTGGTTTGGAGCCGACGTCGCTGACCACTGGGCTGTGTTTGCCCGCTTTGCTTGGGGGCCCCCTCACAAAGCTCACTCTGGGACTTAGTTTTTCCGCTGTTATACGTTAAAGGCGTACGTTCGTATCTAGGCGGCTATGGGATAAAAAGTAGGCATGTTTACATTAAACTAGTACAAAATGTACACACAAGTGTACCATAAAATTTTTGATTAGAAACAAAGTTTGGTGTTCACTAAAAACTTAACACAGAAAAAACAGTATCTTGCAATGAATCACAACCACCTACATAAGGTACCACTGAAGGTGTAAATGCTTCATTAGCTTTCGTTTTGTGATTCTGTGAATCGAATTTTAAATAATTCTTGAGGTTAATATAAAATGGGGGAAAAAACTAGCTTTTAGTAAGGGACCCTGAACCCTTAACTTTGGAAAAGCTATGTCCAGAAATGCTGATAGCCTAAGTTTTCCATAGTCGTGATTTCAGCCTAAGTCAATTTAAATTTTATCTATAAATTTAGAATGGGTTTTCCTAAATGAATACTGTGGGAGGTGGCGCTGACCCTTGCCACCTCACCACATTTATTGCTCCATTTCCACCGTACATTACTCAATATATACTTTTTTAGTTACTTATGGTTTTAAGTGGAAACCTTCTTCCTGTGTATTTTGTGTCAACCTCTCCTGTAACTTTATGTAAAAGGTGATTTCAGTGATTGGCAAATAACTAAATTCCTGTTTGTTTTTGGCTTTTAACTTGTTGACTTTAGTTAACACTTTCCTTAACCAATGTGAAATCCTCGGCCGAGGTTCACTCCGTCATTGTTAAGTACCCTTCCCTCCCTTCCATCACTCCTATTATTAGCCACCCACTCACGAACTATAGTAAGGCATGAGCTCTAATGCCGATTGTTCTTTTCCCATCCTTATTGTTCGAAATCTGCCATTTTTTTTCTGCAGACAAGACAGACTAGAAAGATGCCATGGCTTATGATTGCTCAAGCTTATTAGTAATAACGTAGCCTTTTGCCTACTATGATCGCTATTGAGAAGAACAAATCCATTGGATGTGGGTTTTACTGCCGACAGCAGAGTTAATGGTAAATTTTGACTAGAGTGTTCCAAGCAAACAAGGGCCAATCCATCCAGTTGGTAAGCCTAATCGATGGTGGACATTTTTAATGAAATCGACTTAAAAGATCGGAGTTTTGGATGACGCTGAAGAGCTGCTTACCTTCTGATGAGTGAGTGAGTAGAGTTACCAGACCAATCCCGAAACAACTGTGGAGAATAAAACTGCAAGTTTATGGACCGAATAAACCTCTTTCTGTACCTTTTGTACAACACCCCTTCCTCTTAAGAAGTAGGTTAGCCGTAGATAAAGTGTCCAAATATCCAACTGGGGACGGTCCCGACCTCTACCACTGTCTTATAATTTGTCCTGCCACTGGTATACGCCTACATATCAACATTAAGGTCGTGGAGGACGTAACCACGCTCTGCCCCAATGTAGGAACTATTAACTTCAACTACCTTTTACCCAAATGTTTCTGAGGCAATACGACAGGAGTTGGATCAGCCTTGGGTCACTGGTCAAGCCAGAACCGATTCATAAAGGTAACACCCAGTTGCCTAGCTAAAAAAAATGGTAGCACTGTTAAAACCCAGTGGAATATACGACCTTAGTCTATAACCTAACAAAATAAATCTGTATGACTTCAAACGGAATAATTCGTCACCCCGTAAGAAGAAAGCACCAGAGAAGATTTCGCTATTCCCCCTACAAGAAACGAGATTGGATGCTCCAAGACGGAAGGAAGCGAAGAAACCACATGCTCAACCATCACCTGGAAAGAAATTGCAAGCAAGCGATATCATACCTTTAAAGTTCTCACAAGATGCCAAGACAGCACCACAATGGCCCAATTATGGGCAAACAATGAACAGCACAGGCATCAATAGAGGGCTATACACCATGCTTCAACACCCCTCTATTACAAAGTAATTCCCATCTTGGACGGCTTCGAATCATTTAAAGTTTGGAAAACGCTATTCCTCTGTTTAGCTGAAAAGAAAGGATGGTCGCCAGACTTCTTAACAAACCAGCCACCCAATCCATCAGTAGCCAACCCCAGGACAGAGCCGACTGGAATCATAAAAGTGCTGAATGCAAAATGATACTGATGCGGACGATGTCTCTTTCCATCCTGGTGCACTTCCATAACCACCAACATGCAAAAACAATATGAGACCAACTAATTCTGGGCTACACCAGAGTAGACCCTTTCGACCAGATGAAATTTAGAGTGAATCGTACCGGCCGGCGCTTATACAACAAGTATAACAACAGCATATAAATAGTAATCACTGAGCAAAAGAAGGGAGTCCACACGAGATTTTCGATCCAAATAGTTGTAATTTTATTATTTAGGATTAAATTGGCTCCCTCTTAATTTCCGTTAATTCACTGGAAATTAAAATGACAAAAAAAGAAATTCCAGCATATATACGAAGATCAAGAGCCCTGATGGATGAAACAGTAGCTACCAACTATCCACTGACAGAAAACCAGGGGTGTATATGGATCCTGAGAGGGATTCAACGTCCAGCTTTGAATGTGACTCGAGAATTGCTATTACGATCTGGCCAATATTTAACTTTTTATAGCCAACGAAAATATAAATTACCTGTTTTTTATAGCGATTTCCTCCTTTTGAGCTATTATTCCCTTAGAAGCTTGAAAGTTGGCTTCCTAGCCGGGCTTGTACTACTGCGCATGCGCAGGGATGGGCTGGCTATATATACTCGACGCAGCCGTCCGGTGGCATCATTTCTCCTAGGGCGCTCACGTCAACGTGATCACCTTGAGCTACTCCATCCTCTTCTCGTCCGCCTGGTATTCTGGACCGGCAGTCCTCGTCCTTCCTCGTCCGCCTATCCGCAGGATGACTTCCAAGACTCTACTGGTTGAGGCTCTGCTCCCGGCCATCCCATCTGCAGCCCTTGGATCGGCAGGGCGGAGGGCTACTCCGTCCTCCCCTAGGACTAGGATACTTCCACCTCCTAAGGTTACACATCGTCGGTACGGACGCGTCCCTACTCAACGATCCTCAGCTGTTCGACAGCCACTCAATCCTCTGTCCGCCTCTTTTCCAGCATTACGGTCCTCTTCACACAAAAACTCCGACGATCCTCAGGACCGGCTGTCCACCCATCCTGTACTGCCCACGTTCGCAGGCGCTTCCATCCACGGGATGGCCCCTGCTAGAATTCGCTCTTGTACTACGGACCTTCTCGATCCCACAGTTGATGCCTCACTCCGGCTACCTCTGCTCTATCTTTAGGAGCGGACAGGCAGAGGACCAATCCATCCCCTCCACACAGAACCACCGTCCTCAGGGCCAGCTGGCCTCACCATCCTACGTATCACTGCGCATTGTCTCTGTGCAGTCTTCTTGGATTAGACTGCTTCACCACCTGCTGTCGACTTCGTCCTTCCTTTTCCTCCAGCGTTTATTGCTGTTGTTTAACCAAGGAATATGATATCCCTCCGCACAGCCACCATCTGCGCATCCTACTGCGCAGCCCTGCTTTCTCATTTAAAGCTTCCATGCTGTTCACTTCGCTCCCAGCTGTGCGCCGTCCGCTGTGTCCAAACCATCATCATGCCTTGTGCTAAAGGGACACCGAGGGACGGATCCTCATCCCACACTCCTCGCTCCGCATCCCCTCCGGTTGCGGATGACGTCGAGATTCTCAAACTTACTTCAGGCCAGGATTCGTTGGCGCAGCCTCATCCGCCGCCCAATCCTCCTCTTCCCGAACCATCCGCTCTGATGCGTTGTGACACTGCAGCCACGTCCCCGATCCCCTGCAGTCAGCCTCCACCAGCACGGGACCTGCGATCCCTTGCTGATGAACTTTCTCGTACCAAGGAACGTTATGCTTGCATTACGCTTCATCTTTAAGTCCGGAAGGTTGCTGACAAGTTGGCCTCCTCCATGGGTCCGCAACGCAATCGTCTTGATTAATCCTCGCACTCATTCCGTCTTTCGGTAACAGGACGATCCACCACTCAGCGAACCAACGATCCGCTTACTCCGTCCCACGTGCATACCATCATGGACTCGTCATTCCAAACTTTTAAACGGAAGGCTCTAGTCTATGATTACACTTCAGCCTGGCTTGCTTCGATTCCTAAGTGTCACAGGCCTTCCCTCGACAATGCAGGACCTACGTCCACCCCGGACGAACCATCCCTTCCTATCCCAACCGTCCCCACTCTTACATGCTCACATATGCAACAACTCTTCCATGATAAGCACACATCCTTTTTTAGAAGACTCGGTCCTCCGTCCTATCCTTTTTCAGAAGACTTGGTCTTCCGTCCTCCATCCCGTCCTATCCTTCACTACGGCTTCATCCTAGGACGCTTAGATACAGACAAGGTACATCTACCAGGACTATGTCCTCGTCCCCTTCTTCACCAGTTCATGGCTTCTCGCCTCCCCAAACATTACAATCTCCTGAATTCTACGATTATACACACGTCAAAAAAAAAGAGGGGTGGCAGGAGGACACAACTGCTTGGTCCCGCCTGCAGCACTAAACCCGCTGACTGCGCAGTGTTGCCATATCTCACCACCAGACGCCTCTACAGTCACTTACCTCGTGATTCATATTGCTGCGTGCCTAACAGTTTTCGTGTCCTGTTCATCATTCACCATGTCCACCTCTTCTTCATCTGAAGATCCTGTTACCCGAAGTTACACCAACCAAAGAAGGGAATGTGTCTTCATCCAAGGCTTATAATTGCCTAGGTCTTTCCAAAAAAAAAAAAAAATTCTACGACGTATGTATCACTTCAATCCTCATCCTCGTCCTCACCTCATCCTCACCTCACCTCATCCTCGTCCTCATTGCGTGTGAGGAGACAGGAACGTAACTGCCGTATTTGCGTCTCCGTCTCGCCAAGTCGATGGACTGTCATTCGACGAAAGCATCATCAATCAAAACAGCGGATGCTACGCGCAGCTCAGCAGTGAGAAGAGTTATGAGCTCTCAAGCAAGCCTAAGTACAATTCCAAGTCTAAACCAAACAAAAAAAAAACCTCTTCTTTGGGTCTGCTGGTCCTCGAGACCAGCAGGTTTCACCATCCCGTAGGACGTGTCCTACTCATCTTGGATTTTAGGATGATCCCAACTGGGATGCTGTCTGCTTCCAGGTATCTCCCGGTTGAAGATGCGCTCCCGGCCACCTTCATTCTGGCTTCAAGGGCAGCTTGGGGAAGGACCGATCCATCCTCTCCTCAGACAAGGATCCATCCGCGATCCTCCCGGTACTGCTGTCCTCCTTTCCATCTAAAGCAATTAGAGGTACTTTTCGCAAGGGTCGATACAATACGGACCACATCCCCTACATTTCGCAAGCAACCTCCTCCAGGACGACCATCCGCTTTCTACCTGCCTTATGTCCACAAAGACACTCCTCCGTGCTGTCAATGATACATACTCCCATGAGCATGAACTGATAAACCATCGTTGTCATTCCCTTCGTGTGAACTATGCTCTGCTCCCCCTGCTGAAAATGAACTGCAGAAAAACTGCAGAAATGGAATGAAACTGCAGTTTAACTGCAGATTCGACGGTAACCACAAAAAACTTTTTTTTTTAATTAATGTGAAATTCAACAAGCTAACTTAAAAACTACAAAATAACTCTAGTTACACTGCTGGGAAGGTTAAGTACAACTACGATAACACAAAAATGGCAGAAAACTGAGGCTCGAAAACCAGCAGTCTGGGCATCATGAAACTCGGTGTGCCAACGCAGCTCTCCCCCCCCCCCCCCCAGCACATTTCAAGCCTGTCCATTCCGCAGGTCCATGTAGTTTTTTTCATACGTATTTTATTTTTTTTTAATTGCACTGATTATTTTTGGCCTAATAGTATGTAGTGTGATCGGCATTTGGCGATGACAAAATTTTTATTAATAAACAAGACAGGAAGCCAAATGGGCTCGATTAGTGATCAATTAAATAGGGAATGGAAAAGATTTACATTAATTTTAATTGTTAGCTACCAAATTCTCTGAACAAATTATTCGGCAAAATTTATTTATAACAATATTGACTAACATTATACAGTGTGGCTCCTTTAAAAAAAAAATCAAGGAAAGTCGTCCCTACTTTTAAAATGTCCATGTTGGCCATGGGACGACCACCTACAAAATGTTGTACTAGTTGATGTTATGGTAATATGATGACTACCGCATCACTACCTTTAAATTATGCTCTAAATAAAATGATCGTAGTTTTTCAGTTATTTTGTTCCAAATGTCTGTTTTTCCGTGCTACACCCACTTTTTGCCAATCCGATCTGATACTGATATATTAATCGAATACTGGGAATCCGATACCGAATAGTTACTTTCTTTTTTTTTTTTCTTCTAAAAATTGGAAGGTAAGCAAACTTTAGTTCAACTTAATTTAGGAATTCCAGGAAAAATTACGAAAAATTTTCAGTTTCGTTAATTTGTTGATAATTTTCTTGCTCTTTCTGTCTATTTTGGAATTGATCACCATGTCACCTTCCTTTCTCTCCAGCAGATATGGTTGTTGGGAAGAGACTGTGCGTCTTTGTTTATACAGTTTGACCGGTATAGGTTTTTCTTTTGGGTGGAAGGAGGGAGACGACGTAAAGTGTATCGCTTGGGATTTGTGAAAGTAGGGGGTTAATTTTTTTTTGGGGGGGGGGATGGCGTAAAAATTATTAGTTGCTCCTACAGAAAAAATGTCTAGCTGCTGTCGTTTGGAACATTTTTGGTTTTGCTAAATGACTTGTGGCCAACTAGCTAAAATTAACTCCATTCGAAAGCTGTCGAAAAAATGGTAAAATGGTGTATTTGAAAGTCAATTTTTGACAAAATTATCGAAAAAATTAGATTGTACCGATAATGAAGAAATGGGTGAAAAGTGCACATTAACAGCAACTAAAAAAAAACTGGAAATTAATGGCAGTTACACTCCAGGTAATGCGAAGTTCAACAAGTAACACCAAAACTGCAAAATAACAGCAGTTTACCAATAGTGAAAGTGACGTTGTGTCACTTCTTAAATTATGAACAAATTTTTATGGTTCAAGAAAGGGTTGGTATAGTGTAGAACAATAAATACCAATTGACTTTTAAAATCAAGCCAACAGTTGCATAACTTTAGCGGATATCACAAATTTGTTACTGTGCATGTACTGCTGAGATTAAGGTATGAATGATAGCTGAAATTTATTTATGAATATTTTTTATTTTATTTCCACCTGCAATTACTGGAAAAAAAGAAGTTTAACTGCAGTTTAACTGCAGTTTAACTGCAAAATAGAACTGCACTTTTTTTTGCATCTCCACCTTGGAGAGCCTACTACTGTGCCCGTTCCCACATTCGCCGTCTAAGACTTGCCCCATCATCTGCCACAATCCGTTCGCCGATTCATCCTCGTCCTGTGGACATAACTTCATCGTCGTCCCTAGCTGCGCTTTACCAAGAAGCTCTTCACCATTACCGTCCCTACCCTTCTGGCCCTCATTTGTTGTAAGCATCCTCAGGATGCACAAGACACTATCTTGTTGTGACCTTTTCTTTCTAGCTAAACACGGATGCGCAGTTGACTCCACTATTGTACTGTGTTTCAAACACAAAAACAATCAAGTTCGACAGATGGCAACCCAAATCAGCAACGGACAGCTTGGGATCCGCCCCTCTTTCATCTCATGCGTTTTTGCACACAGTCTTCTCGTCAATACATCTTCAACTACTTCCAACCTGGTCTACATCACTTTTAGCAGTATGATTGTGCTACCATCCGCACACACTACACACAACTACAGACCCGTTCACCATACGTCCACTTCACCATTCTCTCCATCCACTTACTGGTTACCACTTCAAGATCCTTCATCCAAGGCCACAGGCGTAGCACTAGTTTTCCGTGTCCTTCCCTACACGACATTCCCGTCTGTCTCTTGTTCCTCAATACAACGATCTTCAGCATGGATTCTGCTTCATCCGCCTCTCGTGTGGGGACGATACAATCGCTATCCTCACCTCCCTGTTAGGACCTTATCCTCACAATTTCAGCTTTATGAAACCATTCCTTCACCCTTTTACAAGGTGTCTGGCATTCAACAACCAGCGTTTCTTCTTCCTCTGGAAAATCGTTCCTTCGATCCTCGTCCTTCACCAACCAGCTGCCTTTTTCTTGATTCAACTTCGAAACTGTGTTCCACATTTCCAGTTTACCATGGTCCGTCCTGCGGACGGTGTCTGCTCCTCACATTCGCTGCGAGTTTCCGCGTTATGCGCTCGCCATACACATTCTCACTTTCCACATCCATACGGTGTTCACTCTTCACGTCTTCCGATCATAAGGACACTCATCATCCGCCTACCCACTAAACACACTTTCCAGAGCTCGTCCTATAGACGGTGTCCGCTCCAAGTTTACTAAAGAACTTCCGGCGACACGCGCCATCCGCCTGTCCACTTCACACTTGGGAGCACCATCCTTCCCAACAAGGTAGGCGATTTTGGGATTTTATCTGATTTCCTATCTTGTACCCCACGGTGTTAAGACTCCTACTTGCGGTTCCTTCTTCTGCTTCTGTTAACCTTTATTGAATTATAACGTCTTTCCACACTGCCTGACCACACTTAGGATGTAACCTTTCCGAAACGGCAGATCGCTCCTCAGCCCGCAAATAGTTTCGGCTCTTAGTGAAATTGGTCCAGGACTCAGGGTTGTCTTTGCCAGGGACTAGTTCCCAGGGATGCCGGCATGTACGAGAGGGGACAGCAAACCTAGCCCTCCTCCGCGTTACAAAGTCTGCTATAACAAAACAGGTAATGTATATTTTCGTCGGCTATAAAAAGACTAAAATTGCAGGGCCTGCACCTGCTTAATTTTAGTTTTTATTCTCTAACCGAAAATATACATTTCCTTAACTCCCACCGAGGCCTCCCCTCCATTGTCTAGGTTCTGGGTGAGGAGAAATAATGCCATCGGAGGGCTGCGCCGAGTATGTATAGCCAGCCCATCCCTGCATGCGCAGTAGTACAAGCCCGGCTAGGAAGCCAACTTTCAAGCTTCTAGGGGAATAATAGCTCAAAAGGAGGGAATCGCTATAAAAAACAGGTAATGTATATTTTCGGTTAGGGAATAAAAACTAAAATTAAGCAGGTGCAGGCCCTGCAATATTAGTCTTTTGAACTGTTACAGACTGGACTGATAGACAGCCTGACTTATACCTGCAATTCACAAACATTTACAACGCTACCACACATTATTGCCTGGCTCAAACGTACCTGCAAGCAAACCGTGAATTATTTAGGGAGTATGAACGTATGGGACAACTGCAGCACCAGAATACCAGCGCTAACCTAACCTACAATTCACCGTCGCCCAGAACGGGACAGTCCTGGATATTTTGTAACAGTTCCGTCCGTTACCAACACCCTGCACAATATAACCTGTGACCAAGGGGGAGGAAGAACCACCTAAACCCTTCAGCTACGACACCACCACAGGCCCAGCGAGGACAGCAAAGATGCCGCGCAACTTTCTGCATTTTCTGCAGGAGCGCCGCCCACGATTTTAAAACGTGTGATGAAATTTCGACTTCAATATTATCACCTGGACGCCATTGTTCACATTGCTATGCCACGGGCATTTCTCCACAGTGTGTGGCTGGTGCCACTAATGGACCTACAAGATCCTCGATTCCATCTGCCGCAAGAACACTAATTTAGACCACAGACTAATTAATCAACAGAGACAATCTAATCTTCCGCCCACGCGGTCTGGCTTCCTACCGTTCCCGTTCAACCTTTCATCTTAATGTGTCGGTGCGATCGCCACCTCCACCGATCCTACTATCATCGGTTGCCTCGGTCCCTCTTGGTTCCACCTCCACACTCTCACCTAGATTTAGCCTGCTGTGCTTGAAGCCTTTGCCGGTTCCCTTTCCTGTTTTCAAGAGTACATTCTGCGACCCTTCTTGTTCGCCTGTTGCTTGTCACTTCCCCAGTGCTTCTGACTCACGACCTCGCTCCGATCCTTTGATCCCAGTTGCCGACGACGGCCTGCGCTTTTCAGAAGTATGGGACGACGACTTT
This sequence comes from Lithobius niger, assembly GCA_023313725.1. Classification (NCBI taxonomy): domain Eukaryota; kingdom Metazoa; phylum Arthropoda; class Chilopoda; order Lithobiomorpha; family Lithobiidae; genus Lithobius; species Lithobius niger. The sequence continues at coordinate 27,433 of JAHWFP010217638.1, read as the reverse complement.
GACATCACCTCCACTCTTCTTGGGGGATCGGAACCCCCTCCGTGTTTACCTCTCGGACCTCGATCCCCTCGTCTCGTTCGCTCCTGCAAACCAACGATTGCCGGTATCCACCGACTCTCTGCATCACGCAACCACAAGACGTCGACTTTGCCTGCCTTCGGTGCTTCCTGTCACTTATCTTCAGACTGCTCTCTGTCTCTATCCTGCACTGACAGCATCACTACCCCTAGACCACGTTCACCTACCATTACTTTGTAATTATCTTGCATCCCAAGTCGGGATTTAAAAAAAAATAAATAAATAAAGCAACAAGAACAACATGGCATAAACCTATGTGGAGACAAACACGTTCCTGCTTTAATCCTCAAGTTCTTTCGTCGAAGACCTCGATTCCCTGTCTAATCAACTCACTATAACACCGTTCGATTCCCGGTGCCCATCCTCATCCGGTCTCTTCAACTTTAAGTTTGGTTCACGTCTCCTATAACTTCGTGTACATTGCGTCCCATTGGGTATCCCACAACCTTTCTTATCTGCGACGCACGCTGTTTACATTATTCCTCAAGTGAAGAATTCGGTTCCCGGTAACCTCTATGGTTCCCGATTACCCGCCAATTAACTGACCATGCCTGCTGCAAAGGGCACGCCCATGGTAGGATCTTAGATCCGTCCTCACGCTCAGCCTCTCCGGTTCCCTGACGCAACCAGCTTCGGAAACTGTTGGGTGTCAGAACTCTCAGCGGATCATGTACCTCTCGATTCCCAGTTGCCACTGGAGAATCCTTTTCCTTCCGAACTCCCGGTTCCCCTCCAACCGCTTGTCACGGTTACTTCTTTCCCGGTTCCATACAACCAACCTGCTGTGCAGCGGGCTCTACGTTCCCTCAGCGAGGACCTTGCCTGTACTACAGAGACTTATGCCAAACCAAAAAAGAAAAAAAAAACTGAAGAACAACTCAAGACAATCTAAAGGTTCTTGATTACTTTGTCAGATGCCGTTCCTTATCCACCACGACAATGCTTCCGTAGATGGGTCCTTCGTCTGCCTCCGTGGCCACTCTTTGGTTCCCGTCTTGCGATTACACCTACAACTGCATTTTTTTATCATCTGCTTCAGTAGCTTCACAATTCCTGATTCCCTATTACCAGTCTCTCAACGTAGTCTCCGGCTTTTAAAAGGCCCACTCTTATTAGGTCCCTATTCACCCAGTATACCGTCCTGAGATTACGCTCGCCCTGTTATTTATCTTCTTTCAAACCAGGCACCGTAGTTTCTTATTATTTGCCTCCTTGACATCCCGGTTCCCGATTGCCAGTTTTCAACATGGTTCCCAGTTTTCTTAAGACTCATTCTCAGTGTTCTTGTTCGACCTGATTACCCAATGATCTATCATTGACTTTGGCCGATCTATGTGTTACTAATAGGATGAAACAGCGGAAAGTTAGCATGGTGCCTGTCGCGAAGATTGAGCGTGTAGTCATGAAGCATTTTGCATCTCCCTTCCCCTGACATTTCTACTAAGGCCCCGCTCTTGCAGCGTCGATACTCACGCTCTTCGCCATCGGTTACCGATTACCCTCTGCATTCATTCCTACTATCGCCACCAGAGATGCCCAGTCTGCTAGCGCTTTGTCTCTTTCCCACGCTTCACAATCCCACTTCTGTCTTGTTCAACACCATGTCTTCGTCGGAGGAGCATCCGCTGCCCCCAGTTCCCAATGTGTCTTCACCGAAACCCTGACATTGCCTGGGATTTTCTGGCAAAAACGTGCACTTTGATCCGCATCCTTGTTGCCAGAAACATTGTGAATGCGACGGAGAAGAAAAAAGATGTAAGATCTGCATTACCATCTCCCCATCAAAGTGGATCGCCATTCGAAGGAAACGGAGACATTCACGACAACTTTCCCTTACAGCAGCTCAAAAAAGAGGTCTTCAACATACACAAACTTCACCATTGAACCTTCCTTCTGTGTTACCCAAGACTCATCAGCCTGTCCAACCATCATTACCGTCCACTGATGCGATTCCCGCAGTCCCAGGATCCAGCGGCACGACCAGCCTGATACGTAATCCAGTACGTATTAAGGAAGCTACAATACCTTTAGCCCCTCGCAAATTCTTGATCCCCAAACAAGTACGTCTCACGGTTCCTCCTTCCACATCGGTCTCCGATCATCCTGTCAGTCCCCACCACTGAAGCGGTCCCACCTACTACGACGCCTTTAAAATCCTCTTCGCCGCCCGCTGCACCCTTTCCATCGGCTGCGATCCTGCGAGAGACCCTACTCCGTGGCATGCACATTTCAGTGCGCGAACAAGAGAACTTGGACTTTAACATCAACTTTGTTTTGTCCTTCACTGACTTTAACATCAGCTTTTTTTTTCCTTCACTGAGCGTTTTGCGGCAGAACTCGCCTCTCTCTGTCCATCAACAACCACGCTTCCCGCACTTCAGGCTTCGGCTGCTGCCACAGAAGAAGTCTGCGCCGAAAACTCCGTTCTTAAAGCCACTAACGAAACTTATTGCAACGAACTTGAACTCGTGCGAAGAAAATATCGTTCCTTGCGTGTCAATTACGCTTTGCTCAAGAACAATCATCGATGGATTTCGCCGATCCCAACATCCCCTCCGTGGAGGGCATACTATTATGCGGGATCACGTACTAGGCATTTGATCAATGCCCTGTCAACTTCACAGTTCCGATCCCCTGTGATTCCCTCTTCCTCATCGCAGGGATCGTCTCCCGTGATTGCCACGTTACATGAAACCACTCCCTCACCATTGCCTTCTCCGTTTCTAGACCCTTCGGCTACTGCATCTTCTGAACGTTCCCCAAATTCCGATCCTCCGCTCCTTCGCTATGCTTCGTCTAAACACACGCCTGCCACATCTAGCTACTCTGTGTGGCAATACGATGACAAGCCTACTTTCATTCCTGTGTTTCATGGAATTACTCCGCATTCAGCGTTACCTTCTTGAGAACCCCCCTGCTCTCCTTGTCGTTCACGAGCCAGGGGAGCAGCTTTTGGTTTTCGAATTTTACAATAGTACGATAAGCCTGTCACTTGTCTTCATGCTCGGGACCGTGAAGCACTTGTTTCCTTGGCCCCTCTACCATCGAGCGACCACCGGATTATGTGCCTTCACCAACTTGTCATTGAACTATACATGATGCTAAATCCATTTTTCTATATACCTACCTTGTGCAACGTTCAGATTTTATTGAATCTCGATTACCTCACGGTTCCTCATGGGTAATTATTTCGAACTTTATCACGCCATACAGTACTCTCCATGGTAGTACTCCATCCTTCCTTCATCTGTGGACCTTACTTTCCTGATTCCGGTTCCCTCACGATTACCACGATAGGATCATGACGTCTCACCTTGCTGTTTCTTCATTCCAGCGATGCCCTCACATTTCATCTGCTCTCCTTCCCAACAAGGTAAGCAGGTCTTGTGAAATATTACTTGTTTTACCTTGTCCCCCGTAGGTTGAAAGGCTCCTTACTGCAAAACTGTAAAAAAAACAAAAAAAAACAAAACAATCAACAACATCCCCTACAGTTCGCACCCTTGGCCTCCCACTTACACGATACATTCGATTCTGTACCTTTTAGGTCTCATCATGTTCCGTTGTGGGTATAGCTTTGGCTCTAAGGTTGTCTTCTCCGGGACTTGTTCCTTGGGGGCGCTGACTCGTAATGCTGGATACTCCAACCCAGCCCTCCTCTTAGGTGACGAAGTCTGCTATAAAAATGGTAATGCATATTTTCATCGGCTATAAAAAGACTAAAGTACCTGGGCCTGCACCTGGTTGATTTTAGTTTTTGTTGCTTAACTGAAAATATACATTACCTTTTCATCCCGCCCAGCCTCCCCTCCATGAACTAGGTTCTGGATTCGGGAGAAATGATGTGGTTCGGCTTACGCAGTCTGCTTATATAGACTGGCCCAAGCTTGCGCATGCGCAGAACTATTACGACTCCAGCAGGGAAGCCAACCCTCAATTTTCTAGGGAATTTAAGCTCAAAAGGGGGCAACTGCTATAAAAAAGGAAATGTATATTTTCAGTTAGGCAATAAAAACTAAAATCAACCAGGTGCAGTCCCTGGTATTTTAGTCTTTTTGTTGTATTCTACTCCCGGAGGAGATGGGAGTTAACAAATAAGAACAAATTAGTAAACATACTGCTTGATTTTAATGATGTCAATGGTGAATTATACTTTGTTTGTATTTTGACATTTAAGGCCATGAAGGCCATGGTATCTCATGAAATCCTTCTGTATTGCAGGGGCACCTTTGCACGCCGGTGAATCCCGGTTCTGATCCAATCTGTAAAGATTCAATAACTTCCACAATTTTTTGCATTAGTATGGTCAACAAGGTAATAAAACTCTGATAGTAACTTTGCTGTTGATGAAATTCTGTAAAACTGCAATTTCAGTTTCTATTTCAGCATTAGTGCAAACTACACAACCTGTCAACTTAAGAGTTTGCTATACCTATTTTTAAAATTCTCTCCTAAAATACGTTTATACCAAGCAACCACGTTCATCACCGCACTTATCTACTCCCATCTCACAGTTTTTGTTAGGGTGCGTAGAACATGCTGCCACTGCCGTTCCTTCCCCTCTTTCTAGTCCATGCTGTTAGTGCAAAAACATTTCAGTTCCGGCAACAAGCTGCATATTGTGCATGGAAGCTGCTCACATGTTGTAGTTTACAAATCCGCTGGGAGACACTCCCGGAAGTGACACGTATAGGCGTGATGACGTCATCAAAATGGCCACCACACGATGAACTAAATATCTACTATCTCCGGAACTAATTGATCAATCGTATCGTGCGACCTATTGTTGGAAAGATAATTTAATTTGCTAAAAGAAATGCCTGAACAATATATGCAATAAATCTGTTAGTTTTGGTTTAATCTGAAGAAAAACATAATATGACTGCTTTGCGATATACTAATTCCCTATTATCTCCGGAACTAATCGATCAATCTTTTCGTGCGGACTGAAGGTAATTTAAGGTAATTTAATTTACTAAAAGAAATACCGGAACAATGAACGCTGTAAATCTACTAGTTTCTACGTAATTTGAAGGAAAGCACATTATGACGTCCTCAAAATGGCAACCATGCAATATAGTAAATCTCGTGTATCTCCGGAACTAATTGATCAATCTTTTCTTGCTACCTATCGTTGGAATGATAATTTAATCTTCTCAAGGAAATGCCTGAACAATGTATCCTGTAAATAATTTAGTTTTTATTTAATGTGAAGGAAAAGATAACGTGCTTGTAATTATTGTCGCTTTATATGTTGTTCTTTTGGAAACGGTAATTTATTAAAGGTATGTCGTATTGTTCACAGTGTGTCACTTGAGCAGTGACCTTCACACGCACACGGTAGTGTACAGGAAAGTAATTCTTTAATATGACAGCTCGTACCTTTCTTAGTACACTTGCAAGTCTATAGAGGCTACGTTACCCCAGCAGTTGTCATCCATCCCAGAATATCAATTCAGCCGATTTTTGTTGCCTCCTCTTAAACGGCTGCCTGAACTCTCAAGATATCACCCTGATTCTGATAACCTCGTTCTGCAGATTATGATGGCCTGCAATGCTAACCTTGTGTGTGAACCTCCTTCGTTTTACGTGCGATCCGCCGATGATTTCAGAATGCTGTCTGCCTTTCCTAGTGTTACAACAAAGGTTTGAAAAAGTTTTCATTCTAGCCACTACCTGCTAACTCACAACCAATCATTGAAATTACAGCCATTTCTATCTGCAGTTTTGTAATGGTTAATCGGCCTTAAACTGGTGTCTGTGATGGATTGATCTTCTTAAGAATACTTATTATAATGTTCATGGCATGGCGAACCATGGATGAGGAATTCACATCATATATTGGAAGAAGAATTGATCTGCGTTTTCATTTCAAACCTTCGTGGATGTTTTGACGGGAATGGAAGGCTACCCAGGATAACACTTTACCTTCGTGGTCAGCCTTTCTTCTGGTGGATTCTGACAGTCCATTTCCACGGGTGTATCAATGTTTTTTTCGTCGACCATTGGTAACGATGCACCACATGAACATTTAGTCATATGAGGAAGACTTGTGGATGACTCGGGGAAGCCTATTCTGCTTTACTCTTTGATTGTCCTAAGTTGAGACTGGTTGTCTTAGACATACATTCTGGTGGGTAAAAGATGAGACATGCATGTTCCATGGAATGAGTTCGCCGATGTACTGAAGGCTTAGGAGCAGACTTCTCAGGAGCAGAGTTAAAAAGGATTGTTAGGGATCAAAGCAAGAGCGCGAGCGGGCTCATTCTTCCCACGGTAGCAAAGAAAAAGGGTGGACGGCCGACAATGAGAACGGATATGCGTCCTAACAATTAAAAACAAACACTATTGCTTCAATAATGCTGACTATTAGAGCCGAGTTGAAGCAGCGGGAATCAGCTAGACCGGTGTATGTAACGCCGGGGACCAACTATTTAATTTAATTTTTTATTTAAGAATAGCCAGGGTTCGTTGGCCTATCTACGCTTAGGTTGGGCAAGCAAACTCATCATGCACTATAATGAAAGAGGGCGAGGGACCGACAATGTCTGTAATAATATGTCTGTAACAATCGGTAACAAACGGAATATTGCTTTAATAATGCTAGCTCTAAGATCCGACTTGAAAAGTATCAAAGTTGGTTGAGTAACAATCACTGTTTGCACGATCGTTGTTGGGTTTATTGCGCTTGGTATCAGAACGGAGAAACTGGCAATTAAGAGTCCTCCATTGAAAAAGAGTCATTTACTTCCATAACAAAACAAATCAGCAGGGGTTCAAAGGGAGGGGGAGTATGGATGGGGATATTCACACCACACAATTGGGGAGTACGGGGTGGGGGGGGGGGGGTGCAGGGGTTGCGGGACGGGAAAGGGATTACTGGGGGGGGGGGGCATGGGGGGAAATCGGACCATACAATGGGAGAATGTTGGGGGTAGACCGCAAGGGAGTTCGGAGGCTGGGGACTGTCGGCGACCTTTTCATTCCATACTGCCCACTACAATATTTCTCTCAGGTATGTGGGAACCGGCTAGACCGGCGTATGTTACGCCGGGAGTACAGCTAGTATTATCAATTGCGTGCAGCACAAGTGAATACATTATAGATAACAAAACGCAGAACTGAAAGTGGCAATAATTAAGTGTAGATTTTGTTTTTCTTTAAATTGAACAAAAGAGACTTACAGCATACTTTGTCCTTGCAATTCTTTTCGCAAATTAAATTATATTTCCAACAATACGTCGCAGGAGAAGAGTGATATATTCGTTTCGGAGATACCACAGATTAGTATATCGCATGGCGGTCATTTTTATGACGTTATAATACGTTTTTGTATGTATTAAACAAAAGCTATTATATATACGGCAAACAATACTCTGGCAATTGTTTTAACAAATTAAATTATCTTTCCAACGATAAGTTACACCATAAGATTGATTTATTAGTTCCAGAGATACACTAGATTTAGTGTATCTCATGGTGGCAATTTTGAGGACGTCATTATATGTTTTCCTTCAAATTACGCAGAAACTAATAGATTTACGGCATACATTGTTCAGGTATTTCTTTTAGCAAATTAAATAACCTTTCCAACAATAGTTTTCACGAAAAGATTGATTGATTAGTTCCGCAGATAATTGAGAATTAACATATCACACAGCAGTCATATTATGTTTTTCTTCAGATTAAACCAAAACTAATAGATTTATAGCATACATTGTTCAGGCATTTCTTTTAGCAAATTAAATTATCTTTCCAACAATAGGTCGCACGTTAGGATTGATCGAATAGTTCCGGAGATGGTAGAGATTTAGTACATCGCGTGGTGGCCATTTTGATGACGTCATCACGGATTACGTCGTCACTTCCGGGAGTGTCTCCCGGTGGATTTGGAAACTACAATGTGTGTACAGCTTCTATGTGCAATATGCAGCTTGTTGCCAGAACTGAAATGTTTTGGCACTTTTTGTCGCTAACAGCACGTACTATTCGTTGGACCATTGTTGACACCAGTGCCTTATCGGAGCCCTTTTCGCTGACCAGGACTTGTCCCTGGTTTGGCTTGGTTTGTCCATAAGTTAGTGCTGCTCAAGATCCTGCCTGCACCATTGGAGTCTTGATGCTAAGTGTCCTATTCCTTCCTACCCGTTGGCCTGCTGCGCTCTGCCACAATGGAACCATTTGGCCCCCGAGCCTATGGGCTCTTCTGCCCGTCTGCTGGCCCAGTCGTTTCCCTTTTCGCCATTGGACCAATCAAATCGCCGTGGCTCCATCCCTATTGTTTCCCAGGGTCGATCCACAGCTCTCTCAGTGTGTGGCATCATTTTAGCCGTCTCGACTGGTTGTGGCTGTTCATCATCATTCACAGATAAGCTGTTGTTTTTCACCGACTAAAGAGAATTCTATTGCCGTCTCATAAACCATCTGTTTGTTTTGTTGGCCCTGTGGCTCCATTACCACGGGTCTTAACCCGACTGCTTCAGAACGAAAGACACCACCTACCACCACCAAAGGTTGAAGCAGGCTTTTTCGTCGCAGCGAGTTCACCTGCTGGCCGCCCACGCTCGCATCGCATCACATTGCAAACTGGCTCGTTTCGTCGCAGAAGCAGACAAAACAACGTGGCTGCCTCCCTGTTGTCTTCCCAGGGTCGTTCCACCCTCTCCTGAAGCTGCCAGCTTCTTTCGTTGGCCTCACAGTCTTCAGCCCCGGCATGAAGTAATTCGAAGCAGCCCCTGTCGCCGTAACGCACGCCATCTTCCCCGCTTGATTGAACGGTACTCGAATAAGATCTGAGTGCAGAGAGAGATGCTCACTCCAAGCTCAGGCGCAAGTTTATACATGGGTTCTGAGCATGAAAGAAAGTCTTCTTTGTCACCGCTCGACTTGTCTCTCTTGGGCACTCTTATTTCGTTTTAGTTTATTGCAATAATGAACGAAACTCTACCCTGCCTCAAGAACATCACACCCCCAAGAGATGTGACCGACTGCAACAAAAAAAGATTATAGAAACCCCCCCTACACAAGAAGGCGACACATGGTGTTCTTTAAGTGCACCATTGAGTGTCTACAGAATGCTAGTCGTGAAGGGCCACGTCCGTATAATAAATTGCATAAGGACAACAGCCACCACCATGGAAGTGTTCCTGGGGGGGAATGGGTTTGTTAAGGAGGCCTACCAGAAATTCCAAAGGGCCTTCAGTGCCTGGAAAAGGAGTGGAAAACAGTGGAGCGGAGATGCATACACTGATATGGGGGCTGCACGGAAGGAGTTTCGGAGAGCACTCCGTTGCTGCAAAAGAAAAGAGGCTCAACATAGGAACAATGGTCTTGCTCAAAGTCCTCTTCGTAATGACTGACGTGGTTCTGGTCCCTGCGTAGAAAACAAAACGGCGAAATGTTCCTGAAGTTCTCTGCAAGGGAGGTTAAAGAAAATTGCAAATATCTTGCTCTTGGTAAAGCCTGTGGATCGGAGCAGTTGAGCCGGAAGCATGTATGCTATGCTTGGGGTGGAATCCGTGATTTGCTTGTTAATAGACTCTCTGCTTGCATTACACACTCGTGGGTGCCTAAGATTTGTCCAACTTTACAATTACTCCTGTTCCAAAAAAACGCACTGGTAATCTTACTGATAGTACTAATTATATACCTACTAGCTTAAGTACCCGGCTTAGCTCAGGATCTGACAGTTGTGTGGTGCGTAAATGAGGATTTCAGTGGTTCATTTTATGAAAAATAGTTACAATTAAGGTTGTGTTGATACTTGATCGTATGCGACATTTTTGGTTTGTCCCACTTCATCAGTGATAATATATAAATTTGTTGGATGAGATCATTTAGAAATTTGATTAGCTTCTGGTGGAAAATCTTGCTAGTAAATCATGGCAGTCAGTTGTTGATTGGCCATTAATCAAATGATCTTCCTGCTGTTTGCTCTTGGGATTGAAAGTGTAAGGGATGAATAATGACGGCTTACCTCCATGGTGATCATTGGTAACAGCGTCTTCTGCATATTCATGCTTGATAAGTGGGCCTCCATTATATGTTGATAGCAGAATCACCAACTTTTCTCCTCTGATGCGTGCGAGCAGTACATTGCTCCAAAAAGTCTTTCCGGTTCCTCCAGGCGTGTCTATGAAAATTATTCCGCCTTGATTTCTATACAGCCATCGTAGAAGCTCTCGATGAATTGCTTGCTGTTCTGCATTCAACAGTTCTTTGTCGAGTGACATTTGTTCAGTGTCATATGAAAACTTGTGAAGCCTTTCTCGACTCATGTTTAGAGGTTAATGTCGTGAAGGAGCGTTCATGATGAACTGAACTCTGGCAAAGACTTTCCAATCGTTTCCATTTTACTAAGTTCCTGTGACGTTTTTGGTTGAATCTGATTAATGTTTATAGAATATCCGTCCTCGCCACGAGGGGACATAAGAGGATACTGCAAGGCGTCATACGAAATGTGGGTTTCGGAAATACTCTTAATCTCATTGCTACGGATGGTCAAAACAATATCACGCTTCCCAAATTATTACCAGGATGGCAACTTCATTGACTGCAGGTTCATTAATCACACATGCATGGCCTTGTGCTGGTTGCTTGTTTGCCTTAGTGACAATCTTCAGGCCTTCACTTGGATTAGTATCAAGGGCCATTTTGAATCGTTGAACGTAGTGATTGTTTTTCCGGAACATATTTTGAAAGTAATGAATCAAAGTTTTGTTAATGGCAGGTATCACAGCACAACAACGTTGCATTTGAATTTGTTCGCATATATGACGGTTTCAGTGGTTCATTCCTGAAAAATAGTTACAATTAAGGTTATGTTAATACTTGATCGTCCACGACATTTTTGGTTTGTCCGTCTTCATCGGCGATAATGTATAAATTTTTTGGATCAGTTGTTCTTGACATTCCAACATACAGCTGTCCATGGGAAAAGCATTTGTCTGTCAAATCCAAGCCTGTAACTTTAAGTGTCTGTACTTGGGCTTTATTAATAGTGATTGCAAATGCCAGTCGGACAGGAAATTGCAAACGTTTCAATGAAAATGGCAAATCAGTAGGAATCAATGGAATTCTTTGAATGAATATGTGTTCACCTTGAAATGGTCCAGTTAGAATGGTTGCTTCAATGACGTAAGTATTTAATGACTTCATTGTCAATCTTGAACCGTTACACAGTTTTGGTGGGTCCAAATTTATTAATAGCATGATTGGCGATCCAACTTTCAGCACTAATTTGTGTGGCGGAATTCCGTTTAGATTCAACGAATTTAAAAATTCTACCGGATAGCTTGTTATTTCATCTTCATTAATGCATTTGTCAATGGAGAAGAATGTTTTTGAAAGCACAGGAATCATTTCTTGAATGGATGTGTTGATTTCGTCAACTCTTACGTTTAGTGGCGTCAAAATTGCCCATTGTTCAAGCCATTGACGATTGTTAATGTTTGCTGTCATGTTTGGATAGACGAAATTGATAAGATTCTTGAGAGTAGGACAAAGTGTGCAGAATTTGACTAGTTCTATTTTTCCATGTTTACTTGTCGCTTCTTGCCGTTACCAATGTTGAGCAGATACATAGAAAATTTCTCTGAGTCATAGCTGTCAGATTGTTGGACTCTCATGTTGGTCATTAGCTTCATTGTTGTGATGTGTCACCACAGCTGTGATGATTTCAAACATGCTGTGATTTCATCAACCTTCGTGCCTCTTGGAATGACAGGTAGTGTTTGACGGAAATCACCAGCAAGAACAGCAATCAAACCACCCATTAGCTTGTTGTTGCCACGTATGTCCTGAAGTGTTCTGTCAACTGCCTCAAATCCATGCTTAGGCATCATTGAGATTTCGTCCCAGAATAACACTTTAGCTTCCAGTAGTACATTTGCTTTTTTACTTCCCTTCTTGATGTTGCAAACGGGCGCTTCATTATGTATGAGGTCAACCAGGATTTGAAGAGTTGAATGCGCTGTCCGTCCCCAGTGATCAATGTCGCAGCAATGCCAGAGGATGCAACTGCAATTGCAATGTTTTTTCTCCTCTGATGCGTGCGAGCAGCACATTGATCAAAAAAGTGTTTCCAGTTCCTCCAGGCGCGTCTATAAAAATTATTCTGCCTTCATTGCTGTAAAGTCGTCGTAGAATCTGTCGATGAATTACTTGCTGTTCTGCATTCAACAGTGGTTCGTTCAGTGTGGCATAAGCCAGCATTTGTTCACTGTCATATGACAACTCGTGAACCATTTCTGGACTCATGTTTAGAGGTTGATGCCGTGAAGGAGCTTTCATGCCGACCTCTGACAGAGACTTTCCAATCATGTCCAAAACTTTATCTTCAATCCTGATAAGTGCGTCATTGTAGATTTAACGCAAAGTCGTTTGCAGATCGTGTCGACGAAGTATATTCAAAATGTCGTCAGACATGCAGTCTTTGTGTGTGTCCCAGAGTGCTGCAGGATTTGATGGTTCACAAAACGACAGGATTACTGTGAAGAGAGTTCTTATTTTTGATGGTGAATCTGCTTCCTTCGCCTCCTTCAATGTCTCGTCCCATTGATTGTCGTTTTCTAATAGTCCCAATGCCAGGCAAGTTGCATGATATGTGTCGTATTCAACTCCGCCGACGGTTCGGAGATCCTCGAAGCAAGTTGGTCCTTTGATTTTGTGAAGCAACATTCTCAAGTAGTAGTAGCATTCGAAGTTTCTCAAGTGGACAGTGTAAACACGCCCAAGAGCATCAGCAGACCGAATGCCTTCATGTCCTTCAACAATCGCACCTTGTTTGCATCTACTGTACACTTTCTTTGACTTGTCCCATGTGTAATACGGAGGCACTTCACAGTATAGCAGTGTTGTTGCGAAATCGTCCGTTTTACACAGCTGGAAGAATCCTGTCAATGTTGTGTTTGGTGGATTGGACAGAACAGTATGTAAATTGTGTTGGTTAAAATAAATACGCTGACCATTTTCAAGGTGAACATCAAGATGGACGACAGTTGGGTATCGTTCGTGGATGGGAAACGAAATCCAAAAATACGCCATGCTGCTTCATATGTACCGCCCTGCTTGGTACTCCGAGATTTCATCAATTTCGTCATTACCATGAGTTGTAGTAAAAACACCTTGATCAGATCCCTTGTGGACATATGGATTTCACCGAGTTACAGCACTCAACGTTGATGTGTGCATCAAACATTTTGAGAAGGAGTGGACTGTATGGAACGATTCAGCGATTAACAATGGCTACATGCGCCGATTTCATTTTGATGGTTGCTGTTTGTCCACCGTCTTCCGGTTTACAGCGGTGATACAATGGGTGGCCATCTGTCAATGTTTGAGTTTCCTTGATGAATTGGCGTGGAAACATCTTGGTGCACAGCTTATCTTTCATGCATGGGGACTGCCAATTTAAGGCCCAACAAGGACCGTGTACCATGTTTTTAATGACAATATCATAATATCATGTAGCCTACGAACGGTTTTGGGAACCGGAATTTCAGCCGTGATAATGTCATCGATTTGTTGTGGTTTCAGTGCATTCCTGAGCCAAATTAAAATGTAGGCGTGTGGCAGACCTCTTTTTTTGCCACTCGACGGAATAAAGCCAGTATTTAACTGAGCCAAACACGTTACCTTTGATGAGAATGTTTATGAATTTTTGATTAGCTTCTGGCGGAAAATTCTTGTTACTAAATCATGCCGGTCAGTTGTTGATTGGCCATTAATCAAATGATCTTCCAGCTCTTTGCATTTTGGATTGAAAGTGTAAGTGATGAATAATGATGGCTTACCTCCGTGATGAACATTGGTGATAGCGTCTTGTGCATATTCATGCATGTTACGCGGGCCTCCTGTATATGTTGATGGCAGAATCACCAACTTACCGTGACTTTCTGCATTGCCATCGTTGACAGTTGCATCTTTCAAGTGAATGTAATCATCGACACGAAGCTTTTGCTGATTCAATCTGGTGAAGAGAAATCTTTCACTTCAATCTTCGCATACATGTCAACTGATTATTGATGTAGTAACTGTCGATAATTTAACAAACGATTCGCTGCTGGGCGGACCATCAATCGATAAGCGTAGTACGACATTGCTGACACCATTTTGTTAAGTTCCGGTGACGTTTTTGGTTGAATTTGATTGATGTTTATGGAATAGCCATCCTCACCACGCGGGAACATAAGCGGATACTGCAAGGCATCATATGAAATGTGGGTTTCGGAAATACTCTTAAGCTCATTGGTACGCATGGTCAAAACAATATCGTGCTTCTCAAACTCATTACCAGCTATGATGATGATGGCAACTTCATTGACTATAAGATCATTAAACACACGTGCATGGCCTTGTGCTGGTTTCCTGTTTGCCTTAATAGACAATCTTCAGGTCTTCACTTGCATTCGTATCAAGGGCCATTTTGAAGCGTTGAACGTAGTGATTGTTTTTGTGCAACATGTTTTGCAAGGAATGAATCAAAACTATGTTGGTGCCAGGTATCACAGCACAACGACGTTCTGTTTGAGTTTGATCATCACCAAGAAAGTAAATTTGATGGAATTTAGACAGTTCGTTTGGGAGCGGTAGAAGAGACCCAGCTTTGTGGTACACCTGGCCCTGAATTTTAAATGTTGGCATGAACCCAGTTGAGTGTTGCGTAGGTACAGATGTTCCAAACGAAGTCATTTGAAAACTGCAATTGTATTTCCGGATGTTGGTTAGAAACTCTTTCGAGTTTGGATGATGACCACTCAAAAGGGTCTTCATGGGTTCCGGCAATTCGGGGAGCTCTGGCAAAGAAATCTTTCCAGTGGAACAGCACAATCCTGGTGTCTCGCCCTGAAACTTGAGCGCATCGCAAAATGTGCACTTCAAACACGTTGCACCAAAGTCTAACACAGGGAAGTTTGCATAATCCAATTCTGGATCGTAATGAAATGCTTCGTCCTTCAAATGAATCCACTTATTTCCTCATATGCACTCGGATGAACACCGATGGGTTGTCGCAGTTACAATCTCCTTGGTTTGGAACTGTTGTTCAGCACTGAACGCCTCCCTTCCTTCAAAATTCTTGCTACTTTGTTCATCATGTATCGTTTTGTCCACCATGGATTGTTGTCCACTGCCATGTTGAATTAAGTTTGCGGAAGTATAGCTTTGGCCATGCCAGTGTAGGAAAGACTTTGCACAAACATCACATTTAAACATTTTTTCCCCAGTATGCATGCGAGCGTGTCGTAGCAAATTCTTTCTTGCTGAGAAGGTCTTGCCACAGACATCACATTTATAGGAATTTTCTCTTGTGTGTATAATAATAATATATAGGTTTGTTGCAAACGCAACCGGAGTGGCAAGGACCTGGTGGCCACTGACTGCCATCCGATTTTAAAACCAAAATATGTATATTTAAAAATTACAAAAGTAAACTAGTTTAAAAGTTTAAAACGAAGACGATTGCCCAGCTGTCTAGGAAGGGTTGATGGTATAGGGTTGGTGTCACGAATGCCTTACCACCAAGGTTAGACCTACCAGGGACACAATGGTCCCCGATGGCATCGCCAAACGTGTGGGACAAGTGAGGGGGAAGGCCGGGTTTGTCATTGTCAAAGTTTCTTTTAAAAATAAAATAAAGCATCATAGATAAAAGCTTGGAAGAAACCAATTGTCAACGAATAAAAAAAATAAAATAATAATAAAAATAATAAAATTTATAATACTAATAATAAAATTTAACCACAGGTGTGGTTGGGAGCTAGTAGGGTTTAGAAGTCACTTAATTTCGTCCCAGTAACTCGTGTATGGATTGTACAATTTAAAACGTAAATCATGGTTTGAAAACAAAATCTGGCCTCTTCAGAAATTTTTGGAGACAAGTCCCACCCAATAAAAATTTAAAACGGTCGACTGAGCGCGCCTGTACAACTTCCTCTGGGAGGGCATTCCAGGCTCGGATTACCCTTACACTAAAAAAGCCCTTCCGGCAATCCAGCCTCGCAGGCTGAATGGCCAATTTATGCGAATGACCTCTAGTGGCCGCATAGGGGCATGGGTCGAAAAATGGAAGATCAATTGGTGTAAAGCCACGCACAATTTTGAAGGTCAGAATGAGATCAGCACGTAGCCTGCGTAATTCAAGAGACTCAAGTCCAACACGGGACAACCTGGTGTCATAAGAAAGCATCCGCATTCCAGGTAATTTTTTAGTAAATTTGCGCTGGACAGATTCCAGCTTGTCAATGTCACCTAGCAGTGATGGTGACCACACTGGGCAGGCGTACTCGAGGATCGGTCTCACAAACACTTTAAAGGCCCAAACTTTAATTTTCACGTTTCCAGAAGTAAAGCAGCGGTTGACAATAGCGAGTCTCCGAAACGCTTTGGCCATAATTTGGGTACAGTGTAAGGATGGTTTTAAGTCGGAGGTCAGGCAGACCCCCAGGTCGTTAACTTCAAGAACGGATGGAAGTGGTTGATCGTTCAAGTGGTAATCAACAGTGGAAGGGTGCTTACCAACGCTGAAAGCCAAGCATTTGTGAATAGAGAGTGGCAATTGCCAGTCCAAACTCCACTTTGAAACGTGGTTGATTGCTACCTGTAGTGACATAGAGTCGCAATCCTGGTCAACAATGTGCGCTCCCAATTTAAGGTCGTCGGCGAATTTGAACTGGTGTGCTGACTGAGAAACTGACATTAAGTCATTTAAATAAATTACGAAAAGAATGGGTCCAAGAATGGACCCTTGGGGCACCCCGCTAACAACTGGTAAGAAATGGGAGTACGAGTTGCCGATCATGACCCTTTGGGTTCGATTGCCAATAAAGGCTGTTATCCACTGCAGAAGCCTGCCAGCAATCCCCAACCGCTGGAGCTTAAAAAGCAATTTCAGATGGACAACCGATTCAAATGCCTTACAGAAATCAAAATAAATTATATCGGTTGGTGCTCCAGCATCCAGAGAGCCAGTCCAAAGATCAATGCATGCAAGGAGTTGATAAGTTGATGATCTGCCAGGTAAAAAACCGAACTGATCATCTCTAATTAAATTGTTATTGAGTAAGTAATTCAATAAGACGGATTTTACGATAGCTTCCATTACCTTACAAGGGACGACAGTCAGTGCGATCGGTCTGTAGTGCGATCGGTCTGTACTCTCATGTTGCATTAAATGATTATTGTGTATGAACGATTTATCACAAACACCGCATTTAAATGTTTTTGCCGCAGCATGCATCTGTTGTAGCAAGTTCTTTGTCCGTGAGAAAGTCTTGCCGCAGACACCACATTTATTCAAGTTTTCTCTTGTATGTACAGTCGCATGTTGCATCAAGTGATTATTGTGTATAAATGATTTAGCATCGCACTTAAACGTCTTCCCGCCAGTATGCATGCGAGCATGTTGTACCAAGTTCTTTGTCAGTGAGAAAGTCTTGCCTCAGACATCACATTTATTCAACTTTTCTCTTGTATGTACACTTGCATGTTGCATCAAGTGATTATTGTGTATAAACGATTTACCACAAACATCGCACATACACGTCTCCTCCCCCCCAGTATGCATGCGAGCATGTTGCAGCAAGTTTTTTTTTCGCCGAGAAATTCTTACCACAGGCATGACATTTATACGCGTTTTCTCACGTATGTACGATGTTATGCTGCATTAAGTGATCATTGTGGACGAAAGTTTTGCCACAAACATGACATTTAAAAGTATTTTGTCCAGTATGAATGCGAACATGTTGTATCAAGTTCTTTGTCGCTGAGAAAGTCGTGCCACAGATATCAGATTTATATGACTTTTCTTTTGCATGTACACTCGTATGTTGCATTAAGATAAGATAAGATAAGATAAATTTATTTACAAGTACAACGAGGTACATTCACAAATACGTTTTTGTGAGAAAACATAACACTATTTGCATTTAAATGATTTGAAACAGAAAAAAAAATATAGATCACTTCTTGAAATTGCATCTTGGGCATCACTCAATTTGTGCCATTTGCGAATTGGGTACGGCAGAAGAGTCTGAAAAGAAATGCAGCATACAGCAGACACATTCACTGCAGAAACAATTCGTATCTGCAACTTAGATGATGCACTTTGCGTAGTGGCAGCGTTACAGCAGTTGCATTAAAACAGCTTCACTCTCCCGCAAAAAAAAAATAAAAAAGAAACGGCCTTTCACAAGAGGACCATGTCTCGAAAGGTACTTCGAATGAAAGAAGCTCAACGGCATTCGCAACAAAAAGGCACCGCGCAAAACAAATGCAACGGCAATGGCAAATTTCCAAAAAGAATTCAACCGTGTCTCAGGAAGAAAACAAAATCCTCTTCATCAAAATGCAGCATTACACACAATATGTAAAGAGAAAAGGTAGCATCAAGAAAAAGTCCGCAGAGAACACAGAGAAAGGGGTCATTCGTCTGCATGCAGGGCTGCACAACCTTGAACTTTTAACTGTAGCTCAAACTCCACGTCATTTCCACGTCTCGAGTTGCACCACCTGCCGACATCCAGAAGGGCAGCGTGAATCTCATGACCAAAACCTGTTGCCCAATTGCAGGTGCTCCCAAACAGACACTCGGAAAGGGCATTGCTCCCTGCCCTCAACTGCTGCCAAAGTTTCACTTTGCGCCACATGCGCAGCAAGGGGAACGTGAGACATCCGGCCTCGTAGCACAGTTGTTACTAGAGAATTTCGTCCACCCAAGAGATCGCTTAACACTCAAATGGAATGTTTTCGCAGTGTCGTTCCAGATAGCTCTCGAGTTCTTGGAGCACATCTCGATGCCGTAGAGATGAAGCGCACAGCTCTGCAAAACATTCCAAAGATCGTCTGTCTTCATCACATGGCGAAAGGTAGCGATGATCGCGTTCGACTGCTTAGCAATCTTACTCCTGGTAGTCTTAAGGTGATTATCCCAGGTGAGATCGGAGGTAAAGGTAATGCCGAGGTAAACAAATTGTTCAACCCACTGAACGCATTCGCCATGAATCGTGATTGGTCTCATACGAAAATTATGGGAGTTTTTCCTGCGAAAACAAATGCACTTTGTTTTATTCAAATAACATTTGAGCTCAACGTTCCGGAGATTAGTAACAAGAGAGTTCACAGCTTTCTGAAGTCCACTTCGGCAAAGGCTAAGGCAAATGATGTCATCCGCATACGTGATGTAGCAAACAGTTTTGGTGTTCAAAGTCCAAACTTTCCCTAACCCTTCGGCACCTTTGAGGACATCGTCCAGAACGTTGGTGAAAAGGACAGAAGAAAGCGGGCTTCCGTGTCTCACTCCACGAGCAAACCTGAATGGCTCGGAAACTGCCCCAAGCCATTTCACCCTGACACGCTCTGAAACATACTGAGAGTACAGCATCATAATGATGTTCTTCTTAATTTTCTTCCTAGCAAGGCACTCCCAAATGGCATCCCTGGGTATACTGGGGAAAGCTTTAGAAATGTCCACCGAGCAACCGAAAACAGAGCCTCCGCGTGAGGTGCCCTTTTCAATAATTGTTTGAAGAACTTTCGCCGCCATAGTAGTAGAATGCGCTTTCTTGTACACAAACTGGGAGTACGAGGTTTTCAGCGAGTCGTTAGTCTCATCCAGAATGATGCGGTCGAAGATCTTGGACCAAGGGGAGGTAATACTGATAGTACGATAGCTCCCACTATCACAAGGGTTGAGTGTTTTCCCCTTCAGCATCGGCACAACGGTAACATCTTTAAGGACAGAAGGGGTGAAAGAATGACGAAACGCACACTGCGTGACAGCAGTCACAGCAGCCCTCACCATGGGACCACCATATTTAATATGTTCTGCCTTAATACCGTCGGGGCCACTCGCTTTACCATTCCTGAGGGAGGAAATAGCGCGATGAACAGCATCCTCGGACGGAGTAAATACATCTTCATCACATTGTGGGGAGGAGCTTCGCATTTCTTCAAACAGAGGGCCATTCTCACGGTTTGAGGCGTTCACAACTTCACTATGGATGTCCCTCCAGTGATTAGCGATGTTGCTATCACCGAGAACGCCATCGACGTTGCCAGCCGTCATAATGGTGCACCTGCGGTCCGCATTCACTTTGCTCCAAAACAAAGAAGGGGTGAGCTTCCTATTTGCTTTAACAAAATCGCTCAGTCTGATCTCCCTTTCATGCTTCTTACACCATCTGATAGCCCCCTTGAAAATCTTCCTTTTCTCTTTCCTACATTCGAAGAAGGCACCTCTCTTCTCTCTTCCATTACTGTTCCAATCATTGTGGGCATTCTTGAAAGCACTATGTTTTTCACCAACAACATCTTTCCAACCGCTGATGCCTTTCTTGTGCTTGTGCTCCTTTTGCTTTCTCATCCCGCAACCATTCGTCTGAATGTTGAGGGAGCATAGTCGATCCGCCCAAATGAGGGTGGTGTTAATAAAATTACAAGCACCATCAATTTTGGAAAGGTGCTGCTGGTTTGTGCAGCCAGTATCGGTGCAATCGAGCACATCAGGAGGGTCGGTTTCAGCAAAACATCTTTCAAGATGGCTTCTATAATCATCGAGAGTAGTCTGGTTATGTTTTTTTTTTTCAGTCAATCCCAAAAGGACTTCTTTTCGTCCAATTCTCAATCCCCTTGTTCACGAGGACAGCATCGGGCAAGGAAACGGTAACCATAATGGGGAGGTGGTCCGAGGAGAGGAAGTCGTCCAAAGCAGAAGTCCCACTGGAAAGCTGATACACATCAATACCGCCAAAGAAATGGTCAATCCAAGACACAGAGCCATCAAAATTACTCACGTATGTAATTCTGTCATTAGGAGCATCAAAATTGTCAATAGGAAAGAACTCATTCGAACTCAGGAAATCTGCCAGAGAATCCCGGAAGAAGCCGTTCCTCGAGTAGTCGGTATTGAAATCCCCTCCGACAATACATTTAAGATCACCGTCAGAGGCGATACATCCAGATGCCTCATCCCAGAAGTCGATAAGCCTCTCATGACACTCTTCCTGATTTGAGTCGGTCGGTGCATAACAATTGACAATCTTCCATTTTTCTCCGCCACAGTCCAGAGTAATCCACATAACCCTATTACTCTCTGAGGATCCAGAACAGTTGCACACCTTGAGCATACTTTTCCGCCAAAGGACGGCCAGGCCGCCAAACGGTCTTCCTCTTCTCGGGGGTTCTTCATCGTTCATGGAACTAAACATCTTGCACATAAAATCAGGATGGACACCATGTAAAAGGTTCTCCTCAAACTCATACATCCAGGTCTCTTGAAGGAGAACAATGTCACTCATTTCACATATATCGTGGATATGTTTCAATGAGCTCTTCGCTCCACAGCAGTTCCAGGAAGAAATACGAATATTGTCAACAGAAGTGAATTATGTATTAGCTCGGGGTTTCGTGTACGGCCTCACCCTTATACCTGATGGCCAATGCTTCCTCAGCAACACAAGTGCACGGAGATGCAGCGGAATCTCAATTTGGAAAGAAGAGTTCCACGGTCTCTTAATTGTGTGAATAATTATTCTTCGCAACACGATTCTACATTCTTCTTTGGTTTCACTGATGATGAGCTTCTTCAGATAATTAAAGATATCGCGTGGGCTCACATCAACATCACAACTGCCAATATATATTTGAGCGCTCCGCCCTGATGGCCTCACCCAGTGCTGTATGTCGTCGTTTGTATATGCATTTTCACCAATTCCCTTCTCCGCATTGCTTTTTTCCTCCTGTGGGTGGGTTTGAACCTCGTTTCTATTATCTTGAAGGATCTTCTCAGGTGCACCTATAAGACGGGTCATTCTATTCCGGTTATCCACAGGTGCACCAATGGGGGCAGTCATCCTGTTCCGGTTGTCGTCGGTAGGTGTGTTTTCAATATCACGGCGAATTTCAGTATTTCTCGCTTGCATATTACGCTTACGATTGTTATTCGCAATCCTCTTCCCGTTCAGTTGGCAGGTCGGTGCAGTCGGAGCTAGTGGAGCAGAATCACTAAGAACCCTCTTCGCCTTTTCGGTCTGGTCGGTACTAGGCGGCGTCAAACTAAGGGGATCGCTCTCAATAGTGACGGTTTCCATCCGACTCGGATTGTAAGTCTTCTTATTTTGTTCGCACGGTGAAACTTTGTCACTGTAACCAGCTTCGTTCAAGTTCAGAGGTACATCAGCACCAGTCGAAGGGGCAGAGAAAGCAAATCGTCGGTCGTTACTATCTCTGAGTTCAGAAACATTAGTGGCAATAATGTCGATTTTAGAACCAAATGACTGCCAATCCATAAAATTTTCTGGAGCACGAAGGTGAGAGGCGTTAGAGATCAGATCCACTGCCTCTTTCAGTTTCTCGGCAATAAATGCTCCCTGAGTTTCAACAGTGCTAACACGGGAGGAAAGAGTGCGCAATTCACCCGCACTTTCTTCAGAAGCTTGTGTGAGCACTGCACGAACCTCGTCACGGACAATAGCAACGATATCATTGTGGCGAACAGGCGCACCTTGCACAGCAAAGTTTTCGCATGTCTTCTGAAACGTAATCATTTGCTCCTTCATAGAGCTGACAAGTTCACGGGTTTTACGTGTTGCAGCGGCATCATACTTTAAATTTTCATTAAGTGGGGGCCAGCAAAGTGGGTTCACTGGGACGAAGACAAAGGTAGCATGCTCCCTATCGCACGCATCATACCACATGATCAGACTGTAGATGTCCGAAATCTCCGCTACAACGTTAGTGCGGTTGCAAGCAGTGCGGTTGCGAGCATGTTCTATTAAGATAAAGATAAATTTAAGTTCTTTGTCGCTGAGAAAGTCTTCCCACAGACATCACATTTATAGGATGTTTCTTTTGCATGTACACTCGCATGTTCCATTAAATGATTATTGTGTTGGAAAGTTTTACCACAAATATTGCATTTAAATTCCCAGTATGAATGCGAGCATGTCGCAGCAAGTTTTTTCTCGCTGAGAAAGTTTTATCACAGACATCACATTTATACAACATTTCTCGTGTTTGTACATCGCATTCGAACGAACCTGTGTGTGTGCCCTCCACTCAGTTACTGGCTGCGATACACACGCGAAGTATAGTAATATTAAATTGTACAGATTGGTTATTTAGTAGTTTAAATATGTTTAATTTAGTAATTAATTAAATTGTACACATTGGGTAGTTAGTAATGTAAATTTTTATTTTACATTTTCATTAGACTATTACATTTGCACTTCACAGTTTTTAAACCACATTTTCATTTTTTGCAATATTTTTATTTTGAGAAACATTTTCATTTTGAGTAACATTTTCATTTTGAGCAACATTTTCATTAGATTATTTTCTGGGGCAACATTTTCTTGAGTCACATTTTCCTGAGATACCATTGCGGCATCAAACGATTAATGTAATAATTGGGTATCTAGGTTTTCGTCGTCAAACGATGGTTCTTCAAGTTTTCTTTTTTAGATTTTCATTTTATCTTTTTAATTGTTGAATTTGTTTCAACGTGACGTTCGCAGAAATATGTCTCTTCAGAGACGTATCGTTGGAATTGTTCGCTTCGTTCACCCGTTATAGTGTGTGGTTCTCCTGCTGCAACACATTGTTCATCCGTTGTAATTCTGTGTTTTATTGCCGTAGCCCTTGAATCTGGAGCCTGAGCGCATCCACGAGATCGGCTATAAAATAAATTTAAAAGTATGTTACAACGGTTTACAACATGTTTAAAAGTATGTTAAAACTGTTGGGGAGAGGTAAGGTACGTACTTGTTCCGTTGGCCAACATTGTTTCTCTTTTTTTTTTTGGTGCAATTGTGGTTCTCTGGTGCGATATAGCCTACTGAGCAATGGATTGATAGCCGTGTTGTGTTGCCATCTCGTGATGAAGTGGACGACGCATTCGTTCCTGGACTGCTCGACGGATCGCTCGACTTTCGGTTTCGTTGTGCGATACGCTGGACGGATTGTTACCCGTGTTGTGCTGCCTTCTCGCAGTGAAGAGAACAGCTACTGGACGGGGGGCCGCCGTACTGCGCTGCGCTCCAAGATGAGTTTGTGCTTTTTAGTTAAGATTGCGTTAGCCAGTGTTCTGTCAACTGTACTTGAAAAACTTCTTTTTAACAGGCTGGAACCCTTCTTAAAAACAACGAGTTATCAGTTTGGTTTTCAGGCGAAGCATAGTACTGAGCACGCTGTTCACATGCTTAAAGAAACTGTAAGACATTACCGCACCCAGGATAGGTGTGTATGTCTGCTTTCCTGGTTGCCAGTAAAGCCTATGATCGGGTAAACTGGGACGTGCTGTTTAAGAAACTGTGTGACAGGGGTTTCTCAATGCGGGCAATCAAGACTCTTAAGAACTGGTTTTCAACTCAGGAAATGACCGTGCGATGGAGTGGGTCTACCTCTAGAACTTTTCAGACCAGCAATGGTGTGAGACAGGGTGGAGTGTTATCCCCTGCCCTGTTTGGTGTCTGTATGGAGTCTCTGAGCCAGGCACTTGTTAACGAAGGTGTTGGTTGCTATGTTGGCGGCACATGCATCAACAATGTTTGTTATGCTGATGATTTGGCAGTTATTTGTCCTTCAGCTAAATCCCTTCAAGCACTGCTGGTAGCAAGTGAAAACGTTGCCCAGCAGTTGGACCTTTTATTCAACCCTGACAAGACTGTGTATCGTCGTTAGACCAAAAGGCTTGAAATGAAAAGCCCCCGAAGTATTCATAAGTGGTAAATCGGTGAACTTGGGCGCATCTACCGTTACCTTGGGCTCATCATCTTGGATGACTTACGAGATGATGCTGACATGCGCAGGCAATGCCGTGCGGTGTGTGTTGCTGGCAATGGCTTGAAGGCTAAGTTTAACTCGTGTGATAGGTTTGTAAAAAACCCGTCTTTTCAAGGCGCATTACACAAACCTCTACACAAGTGGCTTATGGATGGACTATAACAAGGCCTCCATGAACAAACTCAGAGTTGCACATAACAATGCTGCTAGACGGCTACATGGTCGACCACCATGGTACAATGCAAGTAGGTTAATGGTTGAGAATAACCTCCCATCCTTTGGGGCTATCAGAAGAAAAACTGTTTGGGGAACTCGTGTTTGGGTGTGGCTTTTCCTAACCTTCTGGTGCAGGTAGGGACCAGATTTTCACTGTGCAAGGAGTACACCTTCAGTACATGGAATGTAGTACTGTACGGTAATTGCTTGTAGTTTTTGTTGTGTTATTATTCACTTTGTACTTTTTGTATAATTTGTTGCTCCACACTTTTTGTACTCAAGCAAAGGTGCTGTGGTCCAAAACAAATGTGGGCAGAGTTCTTGAAATAAATAATAATAATAAATGATATAAGCTATAATTAAAGTTGGCACATTATGAGATATGAAACACCGTCTTAGCATGTATCCAATTCGCTCTGCCCCGGAAAGTGCTTGATTACAGTGATTAGAGAAATTTAAGTCTGTTAACAGATATACTCAAAGGTCCTTAATGCTAACTTCAGATTTAAGAGAATGGTTTTCTAGTGATTATGTAGGTTTGCAATTATTTTTACCAATTAGGAAAGTATGTCACATTTGGTTATTGATTGGTAGATGCCATCAAGTGGACCACATGTTTACATGTTCAATAGCTGTTTGGAGCAGAGTATAGTCACTAACAGTTATAATTGACCTAGAAATCCACAGCCACAAATTATTAAGGTGTAATACATTAAAACAACACTAAACAATCTTAAAATTACTTGCAACTTGTCTATATTGGTGAAGTGCTCGCCTGTCTTATGTTTCATAGTTTTTAAAAGCAGTTCTATTACCAGCAACTTATAAGCGCCATGTATTTATACAGTCATTAGCATGTATAGTAACTTTCAGTTTCGTTTTAAGGTTCAAATAATAATGTTGAGACACATGTACATGGTATGGCTTTGATTTTATTTAAATAGTGATGTTGCATGTGGAGGTAAAGATGATAAAGATCATAATGAACAACTGAAAACTTTATTAGACACAGCTAGATCTAATAACTTCAAGTTAAACGAGAACAAGTTTCAAGTAGGCCTAGACAAAATTAAATTGCTAGGACATGTTGTATCTGCAAAAGGTATAGAAATTGACCCGGATAGAGTTAAAGCCATTATGTCAATGCCTTCTCCTACTTGTAAACAAGATTTGCAGAGGCTGCTTGGTGTTATAAACTATCTTACAAAGTTTTTACCAAATTTGTCAACTCGTACATTTTAGTTAAGGAAATTGTTGCATAAAGATGTTGATTGGAATTGGGATGCAGTCCATGACAAAATGTTCACAGAGTTAAAGTTGCTAGTTATTAAAGCACCTGTGTTAGCTATTTTTGATCCGAGTAAGCCTACAGTGATAGCTGCGGATGCGAGTCCTTTTGGTTTGGGCTCAGTTTTGTTTCAAGACGGAAAGCCAGTGGAGTATGCTTCCGCAACCCTTACGGAATGTCAAAAGAATTATGCTCACATTGAAAAAGAGATGTTAAGCTTAGTGTTTGCTGTAGAACATTTTCATACGTACATTTTTGGTAGTAAGTTTGTATTACAAACCGATTACAAACCACTGCTAGGGGTGAGTAAAAAACCATTTGATAAGATATCTGTTAGGTTGCAAAGATTGCTACTTAGACTGCAGAGGTATGATTTTGTTCTTGAGTATTTACCAGGTAAGCAGATGGTGCTACCAGATGCACTTTCTAGAGCACCTATTGATGGGGCTGTAGACAATTCACAAACAGACCTGGTTGTTCATACTTTGTATGCTGATGTAACGACTGAAAAGATGGCATGGTTGCAAAAAGCCACACATGAAGATGTAGTGTTACAAACATTGTGCAAATACATCCAAAATGGTTGGCCAGATCATAAGAAACTTGTCCACCCTGAGTTAAAGCAGTACTGGAATTTTAAAGATGAATTGTTTATTGATGATAGCCTAGTTTGTAGAGGTCAGCGTATTGTGATACCTTTGATGTGTAGTGATGAAATTCTTAAACTTTTGCATATCAGTCACAGGGGTATTGTTGCTTGCAATGCCAAAGCTAGAGCTTCAGTGTATTGGCCATTAATGGATAAGCAGATTGAGGTCATGGTGAGTCAGTGTGTAGTCTGTGCAACTCATGCAGACAATAACAACAAACAACCTTTCTTGGAAAGAGACATTCCACAGTATCCGTGGCAGCGGATTTTAGTTGATTTTTTCGAGCTGAAAGGTCAACACTATTTACTTATCATTGATTATTTTTCCAAATGTGTGGAGTTGTTTCCAATTGTATCCACAAGGGCTGAGCCAGTCATTGCTTTATTAAAGTCAATCTGTGCTAGGTATGGGCCTCCTCAGAAGC
>JAHWFP010217637.1:21047-35466 GCA_023313725.1 Lithobius niger | reverse complement strand
TAATAGCACACAGTAGCTTCATGGTTGAAATTGGAGGGGGAGGGAGGGAAGGGGCACAAACTAAAAAGTCACTATTTGTCGGGAAAATGCACCCCAGTCAGTATGCCGAACTGCAAAAAGCCAAAAAAAAAAACGAGTCCTCAAAAGTTCTTTGATCCTGGCCCCTTCACCATATATTCCATATATGCTATAAGAGATCCACATTTTTAACTAAAAAAGAAAATCTCAAAACATTGTTAAAAACGTAGCCTCCAGAGCCAAGTAAGGCACTACAGTACGAGAAATTACTTCAACCTCCGCGGTTCTGCCTGGGACCCTGCTTGCAGAACTTTACAATGCTCCCCCAGACCCCCTACCAGATTTGGTTAGGCCGTACCACTTTTAAGTTGCTTCCTACAGCCCTGGCGATGTGAATTGATCGTTATTGAAGAGCAGACGACTACAACGCGACTCTGGCACGTACCCTTCTGTATTTACAATGTGGCACTCGCTGCTTCTCACTGTGCCACTTGTTCGTAAGGTGCTCGCTTGCAAATAATGTAAATCTTGTAAATAATCTGCTTGTGGTGGCTTGATGAAGACAGGCAGACTATTATTTTTTACCAGCTTTACTTAAAGCAGCCTGTCGAAAATTCGCAAATCAGTAGGATTTGTTTATTTTGAATTTGAACGGGATTCAGTCTCTTGAAATTTTTTGAAAATTCAAATTATGATGGTTCGTTTTTTTCAATGTTATAAACAATCACTTTTGCATGCATTGTTGCTTGAAGAACTTCAAAAATAGTATTGTTATAACAAGTTTATTGTAAGGGAGTATCTTATAATGGGGTTTAACTGTATAAGGAATTTTGAAATCATTGCTCTCATAGATAATGAACCTTCAGTATTAACCCATAACCGCCTAGATACTAACGTACGCCTTCAACGTGTAACAGCGAAAAACTAAGTCCCAGCGCGAGCTTTGTGAGGGGGCCCCAGGGATCGAGAGCAAAGCGGGCAGTCACAGCCCAGTGGTCAGCGTCGTCGGCTCCAAACCAAGAGAATGCCGGTTCGAATCCGAGACCCGACCCAAGTACCATATGAACTCTAAAAAAAAGGGTCTGAAATTTTTTTCAGGCGGTTATGGGTTAAGAATTTGCTGTATAAAGAACCACTTTATCTACCAAACAAACCTTAAATAAGCCAGACACCGAACACTTTTTAACCAAACAGAAATTTACCAAACTAATTAACATTTAAAGTAAAATTTAAAGCAACTCGGTTTCACAACGATTCACAGATAACCGTATTACCCCAAATGTAAGACGACTTGAATATAAGATGAGTAGCATTTTTGGGCTCCAAAGAAATAAATGGCTGTGATTATAACACGGGTAACTTTAGCAAGGCTTTCATAAGGCTTGGCATTACTCTAGTAAATTTACCTGGTACTGGTAATTTTTGATTTTGTACTGCTTACTGAGGCCGAATTCAAAATATATTTAGTATTTGCTAAATAATTCAAAAACTAATTGGCTTGAGACTAGCACCACTGGATAGCTCTCAGAAAAACAATTTGAATGGTGTATTCAAACATAAATCAGCCAAAATTTGACCCGAGTTATGGGTTTGCACGCGAGTATAAGACGACACTGTTGTTTTAATGGTATGAATTTGAAAAAAGTACCGTCTTATATTCGGAGAAATACGGATTTATTAAAGTACAACGTTGTTAAGAAGTGTAGGTATATTCACATGGACTTGTAAGAACACAGCTGCGGAAACTCAAAAAATCTGCCGTTTGTAATGTCTCTAGCCAGTGGAGGATGTGGCCATAGCGATTAAAGCACTATATGCAAATGATCTGGGGGCGAACTGGGTAGCCGGTTCGAATCCGGGTCATGCCACTCCGACGAAACGTAAGTGAAGGTGGCTTACTGAACTACGTTATTTCTAGTGTATGATTTTCGCTGTTGGCTAATTTCCAATTTTCTGTAACAGTGGTAAAAAGCAGACCTCAAAATCGTGCACAAGACCACAAAGAAAAACACAACTCTCAAGTTCCTTTGTGTTTTGTGTATTGTGTGCGATTTTGATGCGGAAACTCAGTTTGAGCATTAAAAATATCTCCTGTGCCTTTACATTTTTCCTCATGACTTCTGAACGTGGAGCTTGGGTTTTAGACCATTGGAAAGTTGGTGAAAGAGACCTTCTAAATGGTGTAGTATTCAAACATCAAAATCCTTCGCACATTTTTTCTTGCAGAATTCTCAGCTAAGGTGCTGCTCTTGTTATTCGTATTATATTTTTGTTACATTTTTTATGTCCTTCATTCGCTCCAAATTTGTAGTAGTATTGCAGAGCTTAGTATTTTTTTGCTTTGCGCTGTTGGTAATTGTCGCTAGGGTAGCCGAATGTTAAGTCGCAATTTTAAATATTTTGCTGGAAACCCAGGAAAGGATTTAAATCCTTAACCTATAGATTTCCTTTTATAATGTTACGGTATGAGAATTTGTGTCAGACTGATTAGTTGCACGGTTGAATTAAGATTTGATAGTTTTTGTCAACTGTAATAGAAATGGATTGGTGTAGTCTTCAATCCGACTACCATACTAGCCTGATTGCAGTGCGGCACGAATATAAGGTTAAAAACTGTTTAAGGCTCGCGAATTCAACAAAAGTAAATAGACATGCTTATAAGGCAGACGACTTTTACCTAAGATTTTGGCACTGCCATTATTACCCGTATACTTTCCTTAGAATTCAGAAGAAACGATGTGGTGGACTACCTGAACTAATCTGTTACTTTTTCTTACTACTCGTGAAAAAAACTGAACTCGTTTTTAAACACAGTGCAAATTTGCAAAATATTTCGTCATGAATTAGTGTAGTTGGTACCAGACTACTATCCAGCCGAAGCGAATACAGAATATTTTTTTTTCCACTTAAGGTTTTTCTTGCTATCTGCAAAATATTAACCTTTAGTAATATGTGCTAAAATCGCTTATTTTACGTTTTTCAATGCCCAACTAAATTAATTTAATTATTTGTCCAATAATCTAGTTTCCTCTACCTCTCGCTACCTTATTAACGCAGTCAGGCCACCATTATGTCATATCGCTTGATGGCACGAACGTGTTCAGACGTTCTGCTTGTTTTCCAAGGAAAATTGTGTGCTTTTCGCATAAATGATTTGCTTGCTTCCAGAACCTTTCCAATGTGCACCCACAAGTAAACACCGAACTATTTGCATTCAGCACGCCATAAATGTAATTTTGTCTTGAAAAATGTTACACGATACAGCTGCGATAAAAAACATTCACTACACCTGGAAACACTCGGAACAATGACAGGAACAACGTAACAGGTCTGTGTCCGTCGACACGCCATAAAGCCTCAACCTCCCTCCCCCTACTCCCTCTGTGCCCATCGACTTCCAACCTAGTATGCCTAAAAATGAATCTGATAAAATTAAAACGCCTCTCGATTTACGGTTTAAGGCTTGAACTTATGAATGTAGATCCCGAAATGCCCGTTGTTTTCCTCCAGCCGAGCACTAGACAAAGCAGTCGACGCTTCTGACGCTGTTTCTGCTGGAGGGTGGTAGCCTTCCCGAGAATCTCTTTGGCTCTCGCCTAGCAGCCTTGGAACAATCACCTCAAAAGTGCAAAATTCTGCAGCTGCCCATGTGAATGCGAAAATGGAAACTCTTGCGGGCTAAATTATCAAAATCCTTGAATTCCACTCTCGACAGTAAATCACTGCCCTGGAAAGGAGCGTAATGGAGTTTGCTGCTTCTCTTTTCACAGTGTGTTTGGGAAATTCGCCATCCGCTCTCATTTAGCGATGCGCATCAGAACTTAACACGACCAAGGAGGATAAAATGAAGGATCCGCCACTTCTTGCTTCCTGTGATATAGGAAAGAAGGAAGGGGGGGGCGCCCCCCAATCGTGGTCTCCACACACCCTTTTCTGTTAAACAGGTTACTGGGGTCGTCCTCCGACCAACATCCAGGAATGACCCTTGCACATCAACTACACATCATCGGCCAACTTAGTCTAACCTTCACCTTTCCTCTTCAGCCCTCGCGAGAATACTGTCATCACGGCTTAACTCATGAGTCGTTCATCTTTGAGGTTATTCACCTCCAAGCCCGCCATTTTGGCGGTCGTTTCTCCACCCTATCCTCACCATTTCTTTTCTGAACAGCGCTTCCACTTCTGTATGCATATTTCCTCATGTCCTCCACTACCACCAAGCCCAGAGTGTGTAAATATCCAGGCTTTAATTCTGGTCAGTCCCACCTCGAGCCTCACTTGGTTTGTCAAAAGCACAGATCCTGCGATTACTACACACATCCATGCACCATTTGCAAGACCATAACGCAGGAGGACTGGGCCTTGATTGAAGTCTATCAAGAAAGATGCAGAATTCTCTCTGCTCAGAAGGCCCGCAAACGAGTCGGGGATCGCCTCGCTTCTGCCATGCATACAAATGCTCAGTTAGCTATCTCAACGGCTTCCTTGGTTAAGCCGTCTCCTCGACTAAGGGGGACCTCGTTGACTACAGGTTCGTTTTTCTGGCGGTCGCCGCCTCTCAAACCGGTCGCGTCATTTTACCAGCGACCGCTTCCAGGAAGTGGAATTATCAATTCCAAACGAGAAATGACCCAAACAGCAGGTAGTTCATTGAGTTCAACCAGACTGCCTCTGCTTTCACCAGTTTCACTTTCCAGCCACAGACTGAAATGCACCACAAAGGTTTCTACTATGTCTCACCTCCGACTGCTATGCGATTTGCGGTCTACGACCGCATCCATCTCCTTCACCGGTCTTACAGCCCAAGTTCGTCTTCCCCTCACTCCCTCACCGTGAGGCCGCTGGGGTCTCGACCTCACCTACCTCCACTTCCGACTCGTTTGTTTCCATGGCAACAGCTCTGCGAGGAGCACTTTTTCATGAGTTGCAGTTATCTTTTGATGATCTCGCTAGCTTGGTACTTAACATAGCGACCGTTGGACTGCGGCCCACTTGCTCTCCGTGGAATCTGATGGCCGACATTATCCTGGCGTCGCAAATTACTCTCCTTTCACATGACGAATACCAGTCTAACATTAGAAGCGATTCGCCTTCACCAACGAATCATCACGCAGACGGCCAAACTGATCTCGATAGCTTCCGAGATTCACCTTCACCTCTGGTACCAGCAATTCCACCTTAGCATTTCCAAAAAAAAAGAGAAGAGGAGGTAGGGAGCACTCCAAGCTTCATTGCGGTCATTCACCGTTCACAACAACTAACGGTCGTTCTGATCCGCTTTCTTGTAATCTGGTTGTGCGTATACTAGGGAAGGTTACCCTTGGCTCATTTCACCACTCTAGCTCCTCGATACTAGCACGATGATGCTGAATCGACGTTAGCATGGTCCATCCCTCCGGAACAGCAGCAATTGCCTTGTGTAGATCTTGACAATATTACATCGGTCCAGTCTCCTTACTTGGATTGCCTCAGCGACCATTCTGCCCCTGCGGTCCTTGGCTGCTCGGCCATTTCGCTTCTACCGCAGACTCCATTGAGCGGTCCACAACCTTGGACCAGGCTACGCTTCCTAATTCGTAGCCAGGCTGCTTGTTTTCCGACCACAAAGGCCTCGCCACCCTCCATATGCGTCCTTATGCTGACCACTTCCTCCTCAGGACGATCGATCGTTGCACGTCGCCTCCTACACCTCAGTTTGTGGCTTCGGCTCCCCGCTGGTTCAAATTTTCTCCTTCACGGCCCTGCAGCTGTCAATATGTTCCATGCTGCGGTTTTATCCAACGTACGCTTTGTACGTTGGGCACTCTACACTTTTGCCAGGCGTGATCAGAATATGCTCGCCTGGACCTATTGTTATTGTCCACTCTTCGCCTTCAAACTTGTGAAGTTACCTTTCACATACGTTTAACTACTAACTTGGTCACATTGTGGTTCCTATCTCAGCCAAATATCTTGTTTGCAAAAAAAAAGGCTTACTTCGCTGAACCCGATGGTTCATGAGCATAGGCCAGCAGTAACACTAGTGATGGGCAGTGGGTCCTCGCCTTTGGGCTTGAAGATCGCTGTTGACATAATGGTGGCCTGCCTGAGTTAATAAGGAAACACAGAGAGCGCCACCTGCGGGAGCTTGAAGGAACTAGATTATTGGTCAATTGATTAAATTAATTTAATTGGGCATTGAAAAGCGTAAATTGAGCGATTTTGGCACATATTTCCGAAGGTAAATATTTTAGGATAGCAAAAACTAATTTTAAGTATTGTTAAAATTTTATTTTTATTATTACAGAATACTGTCCTTAATTGAATGTTTACATTATTGTCTGCTTAAGATGAAAATTCCTGACAGTTAAAAAATCCTGTATGCACCAACCAACAAACCCATTAGATCAGCCTGATCGGAACATCTTCAATGCTGCGCGTGCACAGTGGTGTACCAACTTTTATTGTTGGTCGGCGCAACATTCAGTTGCGTTTACATCGCTCTCTGTATTTTTAAATATTTATCCTTCAGAAATCTCGATAGTTAGTCCTAAACGCTCACACATTTCAAACATTTGTACCTAGACCCGCATCCACAGTGGTTTTTCATGTTGTAATTATTCACCAAATTTGAAACCTTGATATTTGCAGATCAATCCCTAAGGAAGTTTAGGTCATCCTCCACAACTAACGCAGCCGTTCTCTTGGTATGATAAAGCACACGAGGCCAAGTGAGCATGTGAGTGTGCATCTGCTTCCGGCTCTGCTCCAGCATCGAGCCGTAAATCGTCTTAAGCAGACTCCTAAAGACACTTCTTGTGCTTTACCCTCGGCTAAGAAAACGGTTGGCTGAT
Organism: Lithobius niger; assembly: GCA_023313725.1. Lineage (NCBI taxonomy): Eukaryota > Metazoa > Arthropoda > Chilopoda > Lithobiomorpha > Lithobiidae > Lithobius > Lithobius niger. Next base: position 28,615 of record JAHWFP010217637.1, on the reverse strand, counting down.
GTCATTGTGCAAAACTCCCATGCATTCTGCTGTTGTTGATTGGGATGTTTTGTTTGCCTCAGCATTCAATTTTGACTCCCAATTACGAACCCATGTTTATGGATATGCCTCCTACGCTGGACTTGTGACCCCATCCCTTTGCTCAGTACCGCACGTAGCTTTTGTCATGGAGGGGTGCAAGGACAAAATGTTAGCCCCACTCCACAGTGACTATAAAGAATTTTGTGATCAAAGTAATACAATTTTGCGGTCATCGCAAATTTAACCTTTGTCAGGCCCCTTGTCTTCTGGGCTGGGTGCCTTGCACCCTCTATACCACCGCTAATTGTGCACTACCCTGCTATTCCGTCCGCCATCATAACTTCGGCATCTAGCTACCCCAGTCAGCCAACTGATCCCGGATCCTCCGCTTAACCTTTCTGCGCTTTGTTTGGTTCTTTCAGGGGAATGCTCCCTTTGCCACTCGCCTCGTCTCTTCCATTTGTTTAAGCAAATCCCTCCTTCGCCAGCTAAGTGTCCCTCTCTCCCTTTGCCATACGAAACCACCAGGAAGAAAGCTAAGGTATCTAAGCAACCGAGACGTTCCGGCAAAGAGAGTTACCGTGATAAGTAATGACTGTCTTCTTTATCGATATTGCGCAATACGGTGACAGAGAATTCAATCGGAATCTTGCAATGGGCATTTACTAATCCTCCCGTGTACGAGAACGTCTCGACAGATTTTTCCCTGCATCCACCACAGATTATGGCTGGCTCATCGAAGAACAGAGGTCTTCGCATTGATACCACATTTTCTTCGCATTGATACCACATTTGCTGATCGTGACAAGCTGCTCAAGAACAGAAACTACTCCCTTAGTATGCCTTAGTGGGCCAATCTTTCCCCAAACACGGGAGTATTCTTCGTGGAAAAGGCAAACCTTCGGAGTTGGATAGACCCGGTTCCGATCCCCTTCCCCCGTGCCAACAGATCTGAAACTATGCTCTTCAACGTCAAAAACAAAGCTCGTCAGTCCCATTTCGCACCTTTTGAAGCGGCAAATAGAGCCTTCATCATTCTAAAGGTCTAGGATCTTTGGCCCACACCCTCCATGGAGATGACGCTTTTCAAGGGAGAGGGCTTCAGAATCAGCCCATCTCTTAGTGCGCAAATGCAGCTAATCACCGCACTTAAGCAGCAACAGCAGCACAAGAAGAAACAGCAGCAGCAGTTTCCCAGAGGCAGTGGGCTCACTTCAAGACGGACTGCCCTTTCACGGGTCTTTCTGCGACAAGGGTCGTGGAAAAAGCTGAGGACTGCAGCGTCGGTGAGACCGAACCGCAGAGAGAAAAATCCCTCACAGTAAATGCCCTGCGAAGAAGGGAAGCAAGACAGGTAGTGACCTTTAGGACTGCCCGGTGCAACACAGACGTGTTTGGTTTCGGTTGCAGAAGCATGGGGAAATTACGGACGACCATGGCTCTTGTCCATAATCTTGCACGGCTTCCAACCAAAATTCCTCCACCATCCAAAACTTGCATAATCTCCTCCATGGAGCTTCGCAATACTACAGTATACTCTCCTGTTGGAAGTGTAAGCCCTCATCCTGAACGGAGATATTGAACAAGGGAGGATAGACCTTGGACTAAGAGGATCTGATCTTTCTTCTTTCCATCCAGCTCAAGATCAAGTTAACGTCGCTCCACATCCCAGGAAACAGGAATAAATTTCCAACTACTTAGAGTGGACACTCAAGATGTAGGTGTGAAGAAAGATATTTGCCTTGTGGAGGATTCTGATCACCCTTTTTGTGATGAATGGCAATCGCTGGTTGTCAAATGATATTGACCCTTTCTATACTTTGTTCCACATTATACTTTCAGAAAACTGACTGTATGATGCCACATTTTCTTCCACTATGAGTGCAAAAAATCTGTAAACATCCCATTCGTAAACTCTAATAGTAACTTTGTTGAGTGTACAAATGTGATATCCACATGTTTTTGCACTTTTAGTGCAAGGAAACAAGTCGTCATCCAATCAGTTTTCTGAAAACATAATGTGGAACAAACTATACGACCGTCACCTTAGCGACACACGCATTGATGGGCCTGTGGACTCGCCTGTTTGCCTATAGCTTCCCTCCTGCTACTAATCCTGAAGAAGAGAGCAAAGACGGAAGGAACATTCGTCCTCATCGCCCCAAATTGGCCAACTCAAACCAATTTGGTTTACCTCAATCAAATCTCGTCTACCAATAACCAAATTCTACCAATCACCAAAATTTATCAATAAACAGCTCAACCAAATTTAGTCTACCAATACTAGACCTTCTGGTCTACTATCCAAGAAGACTGCCCATGGAGAAGAATCTGCTCACCCAGAAGAAAGGACGGATCAAACACCAAGTCATAAAACTTCTCTCCTGCTACTGTCATCGAACTTCTCCAAATAGATGGCCTTTCGGAATAAGTTTCAAACTGCATCGTTTCCTGTCTCCGTCTCCGTCTCCGTGGGTCTACATACAAGATCTACAAAAGAAAGATGGCTTCGATGGCTACCAGGACTCAATAAAAGTCTTTCGTTCGGCCATTAACTCTGTTCTGAAAGTTGCTGAACACACTTTGATCATCGAAGACTTCAGGATCACAAGTCTCATCAAAGCCTTCGGCGTGGAAAGACTGGTAACTAGGAAGCTGTTCTCATAATGGGACTTCCCAAGGACCGTTACAAGCCTGTGGGTCAAGCTTTACTAGGAATCCTCACCCGCAAAACAGTTTTTTTCCTCTCCCTGGCTTCCGGAAAACATTGCAGTGAGTTATAGGTCCCCAACATGAGTGATGGCTATCTATGTTTTGGACCCAACTATGACTGTCAGATTCTTGCCTCAAGCTTTTTTTAGAGCAAAGACCTAAGCATCCATGGAAGTATCAAAGTCCTTCACAATTCCAGTGCTGCATCCCCTCGCAAGGGATGAAGAGGAGGGATACAGTGCCCTGTCGGGGCCGTACGTTTCCATCTCGATGCAGCAAGAGAGCCAAAGTGGAGGAAAGGCCATATAGATTAAACACAGGACAAGCTATACCAGCCTTTTGCTTCCTGAATAGGATGTGTTATTGAATTCGCGTATGAGAATACAGACGAACGTAACCACCGCTAAGAATGTCGCAGGCACCGCTCATGAAATTCAAGCCCTCCCTGCATCCTGAGCTGTCTACAATCAATTATCCCTGGGAGAAATTCTGCAGTCTGCCTCATGGACGTGTGAGACAATATTCACATCCCAAGTGGGTGCCTTATCTTCACTTGGACTACCAGAAAGTCCAAAGCATCCGCAAGGAAGCCACCAATTACCCGGGAGGCGACGACGACGACAAGCTATCCAGTTTGTCGAAATCTCAACGATGTAAACATTTAAAATGTATTCTATGATAAAGCATATGTTTTCCATTACTCAGCTCTGGATGAAAAATTTGTTTTTATCACTAGAGTACTTACCTAAATCACCCACCCTGCCCTCCCCTCATTGTTGTCACTCACAATGCGCCAAGACAGTAAAAGATGGCCGACCACTGTGCATGTGCAGCATCTGAGCTATCCTGAGCTATAATGAGTACGTTGGATGGATGCAGAATTTTTTTTTAATGTCAGGAATTTCGTCTTAAGCAGACATTAATGCAAAATTTTAATTAGGTATGTACTATTCTAATGATAATACCATATTTTCTTCCAGAGCAGAGAAATAGGAAATTTTTTTTTTTAATTGTGAACTGCATAGCAAACTTTGGATATATTTTATGCGCACAATTTCAAATAAATAAAGATATCTGTACCAATATCTTCTATCAATACTCTGGAGATGTTCGGGCTCAGAGTATTGACAGTCAAAAATTTTCAGAAGATATTGGTACAGATATTTTTATTTATTTGAAATTGTGCGTATACTGTGCTACGACGATGATTCCCGAATTTTGAAGTAAACGCTACGATATTTTTAGGTTTTATTTTAGTTTTTGCTAATTAATTCAAAAACTGTTTGAACTACTGGCTTCTTGTTAGAACCAGTGGATAGCTTTCGAGCGCAAATGATTCGAACGGTTTATTTTAACTTCAAAATTAGCAAAAATTTAGCCATGTTATGGATTTAGATGCGAATATGCAGTTCTAATGGTACAAATTGGAAAAAAAAAGTCGTATATTCAGGCCAGTACGGGACATATCGGTGAATATAGGTTTGTTGTGTGCATACGTAACAGCACATCCATTTATCTTATTCTTCTTCATGCTTGGCTCTACATTGAAGTGGCCCTTCATAACTTTTGTTCATCTGTCCGCCTAATGGTGGTGCCCTTGTTCTTTTGTTTGGCAGGTCCGAGGCCAGGTGTCGTCAATAAATCAAACACAGTTAAGTTATTTGTTGTCGGCCTATCGTGTTGGCATGCTGGCTCTAGAGACGTTGGCTCGCCGAGTCCATGACGACCGGCCCAACGCCAAATACGCTCGCAATCCGCCCTACGGTGAGGATGTCAAGTGGCTGCTCGGCATTGCCAAGAAACTAGGTAAGAAACTCTTGTTGAGGTATTGCTGCGTGTTATCATGATATGCTGAATGTTTTCAGGATTATGTGAGCGTGGAAAAATTAAATCTGAAACGAAACCCATATGTGGAAAAGAACCCGCCAAGTTTCAGCCAATAAAAATTGTGATATCAGAACAAAAATGGCTACCGCCAAGTTGCCACGTCAGTTGCTAAGCTAATCACATCGACTATTAGATCAAAGGTTAAATGAAAATCCTGACCATTTTACCTGTAGCAATGGTCAAGTTTTTAATTTAACGTGTGAAGTAGTAGTCAGTGGGATTAGTTTGGCAACTAATGTAGCAACTTGGTGGCAGCCATTTTTGTTCTGATATCATTACTTTGATTGGTTAAAATTTGGTGGGTCTTTCACCCTTGTGGGTTTTGTTTCAGATATCACTTATTTGTAATTTATTTTTTGTGTGGCATCTTATTTTTGCCAGTGCTCAGTTATCTACTACCTGTCCAAGTTTGGTCGAAAACACTGAATAGTAACGGAGATATTATTTTTTTTTAGTTTAGCTGGAGTGAAGACTTCAGTCATATAAATGGAAGCGTTTGCTGAACAGTTGTTGTTGTTTCAGGGAGCACGAACCCTAACTAGGATTAACACTTTGCCGTCAATTATAAGTAGCACGTCCATTTTTTCGACAATGTTCATGTTGCATATTATTTGTGGGTTTGCATTGTTACTCGTTAACTAATAAAGAGTGATAATTATTTGACCAAAGGTGGCGTTTTCCCAACATAAAGAAAAATAACATTACAAATGGTAGCAATCTTTTTTAGCTATTGCCTCCCTAAACATCAAACCATAAAAGGCACATATTCGGAGTTAAAAGTGTGTTGAATACCAAATTTCATTTGTATCTGTCGCGTAATTATTTTATATGAGCAGAATTAGTCAGTATATATTAGTTAGCTGAAATCAATGATCTTTATGTACTTTTATAACACTGAAACGTTTGTGCATTTGATTAAAATACAACTATTGCTTGTCGGGGCACAAAAACTGCCCATTGTCAACAATTTTGTCGCCGCATAGATGCTTATCCTCACCACTGTGAAGTAGGCTCAGCTCTTGTTTATGTTAAGTACCAAAGTTAGTGGCCGCCACGCAACAATGCTGGAATTGAACAATGACTTTTTTACAATGAAGTCTGACAATTGAACTTGGCGGGTGGACCACAAGCGTGGTCCTTGATTTCCTTAGTATTGTGCAATTGTAAGTATTTTGTCAAACAGTACTATTTAACTTGTACACAGGGTGTATCACGAAACCCATTACTCCGCCATAATTCGAGAAGTAATGACTATAGCTTAAATGCAGTCAAAAATTGATTGACAAATTCGCATGTAGACAATCACCGGCAAGCTGTTCAACTTTGTGGGGTCTCCCCAACGGTGGGGAGATCGGGGGTGCAAAGCGGCGTTTCTTAGAAATTTCAAGTGGGAAGGGGAGGGGGTCGAATGATACATCATTTAAAAGGTCTTGTTAAACCAAGCAACTATTTCTCAGAAATTTTTTTTATATTGTCTACAAGTGAAAGGAGCAGCCAAACGGTCCATGCATCCTGTATTGAGTTAGTTAATGCTACTTCAATTTTTTTTTCAATTTAGCTTAGCCAACATTTCCAGAATTTTAAATGTAGCTTAAGACACGAAGATGTACCTAAATTTATCTATTAACACAATTTATAATATGGTTGTTTAAAGTAACATGTTTTTGATTAAATAATAAATCAGTCAGTGCAATATGCCAGTCATTTTGCCAGCAATAAATTGAGTTCCATATTTCGGCCAGGGCACAACTAAGAAAATTTGGATTGATTAATCGGGTACACAATTTCAAGGATGTCATCAAAGGAAAGTAGACTTTACTGTCTACATTTTTCTGTCGTAACTTGAGGTATCAGTTTAAAGTATATCATTTGCAATATCAGACAATCAGGATGTGTAGAGGTGAATAGCACTGGTAACTTGCAACTTATAGAAGATTCTAGCTTTAATGAAAAAAAAGTTGCATAACTCTACCACAACTTGAGACTCAAGTTGTTGGGCAGATACTCGACTCAAAATGAAATTATTGGGTTGGCACAACCCTATTATCGCCACATGTTATAGTGTGGTATTTCATGTGTCCAATTATTTGTTTACTATGTGAAATTTGTGCTAACAAAATGTAGTTACTTGTGTTATACAATGAAGTGTTATTTATATTCTTAGGAACATCCTATGTGCAACAGTTTTGTCTATGCACGGTAAGCAGCGTTCTGAGTCCGTTTCTGCTGCAGGAAATTACCTTGGAAGCAGCCCAATACCTGGCTCGCAACAATCCTGCCCATGTTCTACAACACCTGCGTTCGCCTGTTTTAACGCCTCTTGTGCAAAAGTGTCAGCAAATGTGAGTACATTAAAGTATCATTTTGCCTTTCAACTTTCGTACATGTGTGGTACAGTATGGTTTCAAGTATGGTACACTGTTGGCATCCATTGAGTGCTTACACTTTTACTTATATTTTTAAAGTGCATTTTGAAAAAGGTGAAGGTTTTTATTAGCTTCGTTAGGTCCATACACATAAAACAACTTACGAACTACTGAACCGATTTTCATGAAATGTGGTACACTGAAATTATAAATTGGTCAACCAAGTCAAAATTTTTTTTTCAAAATTGGGCAAAAAATTGCAAGCACAAATAAAATTTGGAAAATGCTAATTTTTTCCTTAATAATGCAACGTATGATAGGTGGCACTTACCAGAGGACATATCTATATATATAATCACACAAAATCCGCAAGGCAGCCAGCAGCAGCAGCAAGCAGGACATACGAAGCAGTCATCTGCATCTGCAGCGCAGCCAGCAGGACATACGATGCCATCTACCGACGGAACGGCAAATTACAAGAGTAGCAGCCAAGGCCCGCTAAGATAGTAGCTGCGCCCAGAACGCAACGTTCAGCAGCGCGAACATACGATGCCATCTACCGACCGAACTGCAACTTAATGA
>JAHWFP010217637.1:0-20947 GCA_023313725.1 Lithobius niger | reverse complement strand
ACTCCGCTAGTCTGTCTTAATCATTAAAAACTTGCGGTCGGTTTGTCGGTTTATATGTACGTCTTCTCCTCCGGAAGTAGTAAGGCTAGAAATGTGAGAAAGGTCTCGAAAGACAGGAAATTATTCCGGATATCGTTTAGGTGTATTTTTGTAATTCTAGGTAAAAGTTTTCTCGTCTAAAAAAACGAAAAAAAACCCTTTGGACCATTGTTGAAACGAATTTTTCGAATTTGATTGTTAGCTTCGGAATGTAAAATGTTCCTGCTGAGAGAGCAGCCCATAATTGTTGCGCCATGTAAGCGTTGCGTGGGCCAGTAGTGTTGTCAGCGGAAGAACGGCTGGCAGTCCGAATAGTTGTCATTCAAGAATGAGGCACGTGCAGCTCACCGTTGTATTTTGGATATTTCAAATTCAATCTGCCAATTTGGCCATAAATTTAAAAGAAATTAAGTAAAGATAAGAAAAGATTAACTGCTAAATTAGGCCTACTTAACATACTATATTGCTAACAGAACAGGGTGTCAGAAATATTACTATGTTTGTATTTGTAAAACGTCGACATTATATTAGTATGCCATTACGTTGTGCTCTACTCAGCAGTCTAGCATAATTGTGGTAAACACGCATAACTTCTAGGTATGAATTCATGCTGCGTGTAGGCCTGACTTGCTTTAAATTAAATGAAACAAGAAAACCCTTGTAAAGTGTAGTACTAGCACAAATTACAAATGATGTGTGGTTCTTGGTGGTTACATTTATTCAGTCTCGTTTCTGAGGAAATGTTTGCGCTGATTGAGTGAGCGTTTCTGATGCGTTTGTCATCGGAAACGGTACTTTTTCCTAAATACAGTTAGTAGGTAATTGGCTAAATATTTGTTCATTATGAATCTGGTGAATCTTATTAAATGTGGTGAATGAGTATAAACAAAGAGAAAAGAAAGAGTAGACACAGTTAACGTTTGTTTATGAACTGAAACCGTATGAAAAACGCGTACTACAGTGATCATTTGCTTGATCATTTGACTATTTGTTTTTGGTGTGGAACTGTCCGTCTGCGCATAAGTGTTGCAACAAGAAATATCCTCGAGCGAAGCGAGACGCGGCCGAATGAGCGAACGTTAGCGAGCGACTCGGCTTGTATATATAATACGTTGAGGATACACCTAGCAAAATCATCATGCACTATAATGAAAAACGGCGAGCGGCCGACAATGTAACAATCAGTAACAAACGAAATTCTGCTTCCATAATGCTGGCTATTAGAGCCGAGTTTAATAGTTTCAAGGATGTGCCCTGCAACAATCAGAAAGAGGGCGAGCGGGTTCATTCTTACCACCGTAGCAAAGAAAAAGAACGACCTCGACACTGTGAGCGGTTGTGTCCTGTAACAATCAGTAACAAACTAGATATTGCTTTAATAATGTTAGCTCTTAGAACCGACTTTAAAAAACACATTTAATTCCATAAGAAAACAAAACAGCAGGGGTTCCAAGGGAGGAGGAGCAGGAATGGGGGGATATTAAGACCAAACAATGGGGGAATACGGGTGGAAAAGGGGTTACCATGAGAGCCTCATGTGGGGGGGTGGGGGGGGAATGCTTGGGGGGTTAGCACAGGAGTTCATGGGGGGGGGGTTGACCACTTTCATTTCATGCTGCCCAACAAAATATTTTGCTCAAGTATGCGGGAACCGGCTATGTTACGCCGGGGATACAACTACTAATATATTATGATCTTTTGCCATTAAGACCATGTAGCTCCAGTGGTGTACAGTCAAAACGTAAATACAGAAAAAATTACCACCCAACTTGTGCAACGGGGTTGTGTGCCCTCAATATTTGTGTTCGATTACAGTTCTGCATTGTGAAATTATTTTGTTTAGAAAATGCAACCCAAGTTAGGAAGTTGGCTTGGTTTTTCCCATGTCAACCGTATTTTTTTTTTTTATTTGGGCATATAAAAGAAAAAAATATTCTTAACGCTGTACTGGTAATTTCAGTTTCTTTCAAACTGAAATTGAACTGGTCCTGGGTTCAATCAGTCATTCACATACATCCAGTCAACATATGTTTGCAGTGGCAGATGGTTGGAGGCTGTGGTTTGGGAGGAACTGTCACTGCAGGTTTGCTGAAGTTTGGAAAGCGTTCGAACACAGGTTTTTAAGGCAGCGTGCACTTGACCACGTGCAGGGAGTGGTTGTATTACAAGGGGGAATTGAACACTCTTCTGCGCTATTAACTTGGTTTCTTTGTTTAGCTCCTAACGTTTATTCTATTCCCCTTTTTCACATGTTTCTTGTACGGTAGTTAATATTTTTTTGTATTCTTTCCACATTTACATGTACCTGGTTGTACGGAATGCAATAAATAGATACTAGCTGTACCCCCGGCGTAACATAGGCCGGTCTAGCCGGTTCCCGCATACTTGCGTTAAATACTGTAGTGGGCAGTATGGAATGAAAAGGGTTCCGATTGCCCCCCCCCCATCCTCCTCCGAACTCCCCTGTGGTTTACCCCCCCACACATTTTCCCATTGTATGGTCAGATATCCCCCATGCCCCCCGTAACCCCTTTCCTGTCCACCTCCCCGATTCCCCTATTGTACGTTTTGAATATCCCCCATCCCTGCACCCTCTCCCTTTGAACCCCTGCTGATTTGTTTTGTTATGGAAGTAAATGTCATTTTTTCAATGGAGGACACACAATTGCCTGTTTCTCCGTCCTGATACCAAGCCCAACAAACCCTACAATGATCGTGTGCAGTAATTGTTACTCAACCAACTTTGAAACTCTAAGAGCTAGCATTATTAAAGCAATATTTCGTTTGTTACTGATTGTTACAGACATTGTCGGTCCCTCGCTCTCATTATTATAATGCATAATGATGAATTAGCTTGCCCAACCTGAGCGTATTATATGTATAGATTTATCATTAAATATATTTAATAATCGAGTATTTCTCTGTAAATAGCCTATTTAACACTCATGGGCCACTGCAGTGAACGTTCCAAAAAAATAAAGTGGGGGGGAAGGGCCATTTTCTAACCTTACTTCTGCTCAGGGAGGGTGTTAACCCCATCACTAAAAAAACTGCGCTTCCATGATCATTAACGCAAGCAAGTGCAATGCAATCTGCGTTTGTTAATGCAAGCTCGTTGTTCTCACTCATTCATACATTTTATTCATCATTAATAAAACTATTTTCCAACAGCACAATTCTCCGTAATTACAGGATTTGTGTTGATTGCATGCATATATGCAGCATAAGGCTGGGCCGATACCACTTTTTACCGATCCGATCCGATATAGATTTCCAAGAAAAAAATCGGCCGATACAGAGTCTCGATACCGATCTTTTTTCTTTTTCTTTTTAACGGCGTAATTGCTCCTTGGGGCGTTGCAGTTATTTCAAATAAATAAAATAAATTGATAAAGAGTCCCTAATAAAGAAAAAAAATTGTGTAGATTTATATTTAACCAGACATAAGTGTGTGTTTCTACATAAATTAACGTTTTCTTTAGGTTTTTACATCTAGTACTGTAGTTCTACTGAAATCACATTTTTTCCCTTGTTACCACATTAAACTTATTAGTAAAGCTAGGACGATCAACTTTGTTACTGATACCAAATCCCCAATAACTGATCCAAGTTCCCAACTGATCGAAAAATGTAATACTGAAGCATGTCTTTATAAAAAAAAAATTGCTTTTGAAATCATTGCATAAACAAAGCATTAGCCTAAATAAATATAATTATTTAAAATAATATTGCATGGCTAAAATCATCTAAAAACACAAAACCCTGTTAAAATTTTAACATTTTGCCTTGTAACTTCTTAACAGTAAGAGAATGAAACTTGCAGTTTAAACCATTAGAAAGCTGGCGAAAAAACCTTCAAAATGGTGTATTCAAACGTCAAATTAGGTCGACGAGAAGTGAAAATATCTTCGATTTAGTTTATTACCGATTTATGTGGGTTTTACCTGCCGAACCCGATCTGATACCAATACTGCAAATATCGGCAGAGATCGGTATCGGCCCAGCCTTAATGCAGCAACAACGGTTTTGATTTTGCATGCTGATCCACAAGTTCTTAACAGCATCTTCCTGCATGCAGCGATTTTATGGAAAATGGTTGAGTAAACTTACTGATTCAAACCAATGTACGTAGTGCTGCCACTGCTGCGAGGTGGAATTTTTTGCTGCTAGGTAAAGATTACTCAGAGCAGGACTTGCTGCAAGTAGGAAATTCTTATTTCGAGGCCTGTTTTCTACTCGACCATCTTAGATTAGAGACAAATGGTTTGCAGTGTTTCGTCGAGAATTGTAAGGCTGTCAAGTCGTTATTGTAGCATTGGTGCTTGGTCTTTTTCCAGCTGGAGAATTAGGGGAATATGAAAATTTTTAATTTTCTGTAATTGAAATGGTGTTATGAAATGTTGCCATTGTATTACATGAGTAGAAACAAAAGGGCGAGTGCCTTAAGAAGTATACTGGTCAAAATGGCAATTACTGAATAACTGACATTTGTTACAGTTGCCTTGTATTACTTCGTCCCTAAGTCAGGTGTTTTTATAACGGTAATCGCATTTTCACTGCCATTTTTGTATTTTGTCTAGGTTTATACAATGTACCCACGTCAAGATGTACCACTTGACTGCGGCGGAGTATGACGAATTTGTGAGCATAATCCGTACGGCGAGAACTGCGTTCCAGATGACACCGGGCGGAATGGTGCAGTTTAATGAATTTTTACAGGCTCTACGTCGTTCGAAGACTTGCAAGAAGGAGCTATGGCAGCGTATAGCTAGTGCCCTGCAGACGACTGCTATCTGACGTCTGCTTACTCTAGGCAGCAGTGTCTTTCCGTAGCTTCCTATTTATCACTTTTTTCTATGCTAATTTTGGGCGGCAAGTCATTGACGGCTTTACGAGGGCTTGCCTTTTTTGCAACAGCGTGTCACCTTTTCTTATACTTCCATTTCTTATTGTTGGAAGAAACGTAACACGAGTTATGAATAGCTTGAAATAAGTTTGAATTATGCCTCTTTTGTATCGTATACATGTTTTCGTTTTCTCTTTTGGCTAGGAATGCTTCAAGTTCAGTGTTGTTTGGTTCAGGTCGATTGTGAACGGAAAAGCTTGAGTAGTTCTGGTTTGATTTGTGGTCATTGGTTCGTTTACTACTTGAAATTGGTTCCAATATTTTAGGAAATATTGAAACTATATTTTGTGTATTCTGTTAGGAAAGTTTCCCTCTGACGCCTTCCTTTCAATCACGCAATACAGTACATGTTTTTGTGACTGTGGTCGATTGTTACTTATTGTTACTTATTTTAATTTTCTCGACAGGAAAAAAAGGCAGGTATGAAATGAATTTATATTATGGAAAAACAATTGCAGTAGATTAAGGAGCAAACAACACTGAATAAAAAGAAAAAAAAATTATACAAATGTGCGTGAAAATATATTTATAAAAAGTAAAATTGTAATTGCAATTGTACAAATATGCAAACACCATAAGAGAAAAAAATGGACTCATTAAGAAAACTGAAGCGTTCCTAGTTTGTTCGTATTTTTCAGTTTTACCCTCGTACTTCTGTCGCATGATGTTGGTTCCGAAATGCGTAATCTTTTCATGAAGTAAGGCACATGCAGCAAAACTTTGTACGCATGTCTATTTTGATGCATTGTTTCAGGTCTGTTAATTTGTTAAGCCTTTTTTGTGCATTGCTACTGCGTAGACGATTATGTGTGTGTGTAGCCATTAAGAATGTATGCCGTTATAAGATTACAACTGAAAGGAAAGTAGGTGAACACTTGTCTTGTGCGCAGTAATGTTTCTTCTGCCTTACTTTTTATTTGTGTTGACTTTTTCTGGTTGTTTGTGCAGTATGGTAATGGTTGTGTTTTGAGTTTTGATATTTTCTTCTAATGCTGTTGCTGTAGCTTTACTGGTTGTTTGATGTTGGCTTATGCATCATCGTCACCACTGTATCTACACCACTTGTCTGCAATTTTTTGCTCAAGGAGTTGACTTGGACAGTGAACTAGAAATGGCTGTCGCAATTGCGGCATAAACTTGACTTTTGGAAGACGTCGTATTTAATGACAAATCATATGACTTTAGTACAGAAATACACCTTCCGTCTTTTCGGTGCATCAGTGTTATCGCATTCGATGGAGCCGTCTTGAGTAATGTGTCGTGTTAGCGTTTGTGTTAGTTTCAAGTTTTTCTTCAGTTAAGACCGTTTATAAAATGTGGTGTCGTACTTCTGAGCAATGCGAGTTGTTGAACGATAGGAAAAGAGCATTCTGGATTCATTTGCATACTAGTTAGATGTGCGCAAGTGTATTTGAAGTGTTGGCTCGGTTAAGCTTACCTGGTGTTTAAATGATGAACTTGTCCGCTTAACCCGAGCCGCAGTTGTATAAGTGCAAGACTGCAACCTCATCCAGAAAGTTAAGTGCACTATGGCGACAGGAAAGTGAATATAATTTGTTGTGCGATGTGGTAAGTTTTAATTTCAGTTGCATGTGTGGGTGTCATGTATTGCTACGGACTAGTAACGACTAGTGAAGAGTTGTCGTCGACTGTTCGAACACTGCGACTCTGCAGTGTCCGTCACATTTCATGGTCCTTTCCAGCAATGGAAAATTTGCATCGTGGTTTAGTTCAACGCTTGCTTGCTTTTCTGCTCATTATACACAGTTGGAGCGACGACACTGGTAGTATCGTTATTTTTTTGCTATGCTTAACCATTTTCAGAAGCTACGTGCACATTCATGTTCTACAAAATTGAACTTTGTAAACATTGCTGTAGCAGTAAATTTCTGAAACTTGTTGGTAACGTTGTAGTATTGATAGTAATTGTTCCCAACGCTCTTTATCTGTATGCAAAAAAAACAAATAACTTGTCATTGCGAATAGAAAATACGAGACTCACTTAGTACTGTACCTACAGCGCTGCAGTTGATTGCCGAGATCCTGTACGCCAAGATATTTGATAATTGCCCCCCTCAGGAGATACTGTTTCATTGCCACTGTTTCAATGCCATTCTGATCATTCGGTTACCTCTCGTGTTTTGCTCAGTTTGTTTTAGCAGTAATTGTAGACGTAGGTAGTTTAGTAATTTTTTTTTGTCTTTTGTACAGGTGGGCTTATCGTATACTCTTAGCTCAAAACTATTCATGTTGTTGCTAATATGTGTATTGGCATGTTTGTAAATTGACTGGATTATATTGGTAACTGAAGCTGAAACTGCTTTACAGTTTCTAAAACTCCTGCCTGATGGCTGGTCTGTAGTAACGCTGCTGTTGACATGTTGCATGAAGCCAGTAATACATCCCTTTCGGCGTAAATTAAGGACTCTACCGAGTTTTCTGTCAAATCAATCCGAGCTTTGGCTTTTTAGAGAGTAAAATTAAGGCGTAACTCTACAATCAGTTTACAGACTTGCCCATACTTTGTAGTGAATAGATTAAGGTTTCAAAAAAGTAACAACAACAACAACAACAAAAAACAAAAAAAAAAAAGAAAGAAAATATATGAACAAATTCAGATTTACACTTAAAATGCAAATTTTAACTATTTTTACACTGATAGATAACTATAACCAGTTTTGTGGATTGCTCATTGTAAGTTTCTGGTTTCTATGACGTTATTAAATGTTTGAAACTTGATGGTTGTCTTATTGTTTGACGTTCGATATACCTGTATCCCTGATATTGGTGGTATCGTTTATGTACTTTTGCCGAAGACTTTCAAGACCACACTTGTGTAATGTGTCAACTGTCATTTTATTCGATATTAATAGTAATACTGTCCTCCAATTCCTAGTAGGTTCAAAAAGACTTTTAGCTTAATATTTCTCCGGCTTAATGCCAATTCGGTAATACCTGTGGTTCGTTCTGAATGGTAAGGTGTTTTTTTTTTTTTCATTTTGAATCGATTACATATATATATATATATAAATAAATATATAATTTTTTTCATCGTATTGTGTCTTGTTCAATACATCTTATCCTGCCTTGCTGAAATTTGGTAAGCTCTTTGGCTTTGAGTAGTGTAGTTTAGAAGCTATGAGAAGTATTTTTATGAATGGTTTCTTTTTACTTCTTTTTTGTGTCGCTATGCGCCAGTTGATATTTGATAATATCTTAAGATTTTGTGTCTCCAAGCCCGGCGTGACCTCTTTGACATGGAAGCAGATTCAAAATTATGAGAGGGCAACTTGCGGTGCACCAGATTGGTGCAGATATAATTCACACTGGCATGCACACCACACCAGAAACTGTAAAAGCAAATTTCATTGATTTTTATGAATGTCCAGAACGACTGCGCTACTGGTGGTGTGCACCATTGGAAAAGTGTTGAAAAAAAAATCAGATGATTGGAATGTTAAAATTGATAAATTTGGGCAGTTTTTTTTTCTAGACTTCGTATTAGCACAGTTTTTTTTTTAAATATGTGAAATAAAGTTGTTTATTCGCCCACCAACGCGGTAAATTGCCCTTAGTTTTATGTGAAACAAATTCTAAAATTGTTAATTTCTTATATAAGATTTTGATGACTCTCGATCAGTTTTTAGAATCGTGAAGTGAAATTAATGGAAACTGAGAGCAAGACAATGAAACAAAAATAGTGAATAAAGCAAATGCAGTGAAAACCTGTCAGTGAATTTGTGACTTCGAGACAAAAAAAAAGCCGTCGCTCTTGTGGAAGAGGATTTTAGTTGGCCCACAAATTCGATGAAGCGCTGCATTTTTATGCACCAGTTAACAGGGAAATATCCGTGCCGTAGCCTTTAATTTGGTTCCTCTTTGTGCGCTTGCAAATTCTAAGGAGATTTGTGTGAAAATGCTATCGTTGTCTACCGGGTAATTTTTTTAACGCTGTGATGGAAATCGTAAAGTGTGTTATAAATAAGGGGGGGATAAATCTTTAGTATATGCATTGCTCTGTTGTTGTATTCATTTACTCAGCTAGTATTTGGAGTAGTGAAGGAGTCAGCAGTCTATATGTAACACTGTCTGTACACCTTGTATTTGAAGCGTAGATTAGTATCTTCTTTTTATGTGACATCATATGAGATGGATAATATCCCTATTTTTTGATATGCTTGTCTATCTTGCAAAGTTTATAATTCTACATGTCGTAGAGTGTGTAGTCCACTGTTGGCTGCTGACGACTGCTTGCACAGCGGCCATTGCAGAAAAGGAATGTTATGGAGGTGCAGACAACCAGTTTTGTTTAACGGGACGTATACAGTAAACCTGGACTAAGCCCCAAAATAGTATTACTCTGAAGATAAAATTACGCACAGCAATTACAAAGGGCCAGTGATTTGTTTTTCATTTTATTCTTTAATTATCATTCCCACCCTTCAGTAGCTTCTGTACTGAAGCTTAATTTTAGTGCCTGCCACTTTAACTTTAAAATAGTCTTAACGTCAAATATGTAGAAAATGTTTTACGACAGTTTAATTTCCTGCAGCAGAACTCGTTAAGAATTTACTTGTGCAGATGTCTTGGAAAAAGTCAGCGCAACTGTTGTGACATACTGTTTTTGCCTTATCTTTCGTTTCATGTTCCGGTTAGTCTTCACAAGTTTTTAAGTTCATAATAAACCAATTTGTAATTGCATGACTGAAAAAGGGGCCAATCAGCAGCCAACAGTTGATAATCCGTGGCGAATTGGCAGCCTTGTTGTTCGTTGGTTTTTTGAAGTCCTTGTTGGATTTGTTAAAAATACGCTAGAGGAAAATCATTTCAAGTCATCCGGCTTAAATACACACAAAAACAATTTGTTTTAATTGGTAAATCAGTTATGTAAAGTTCTTCGTAATTAAAATCCATTAATGACACAGGTAATTAGGGAATTATCCCAACTGTATGTACCTTGGTAACAAATTATTCATTAAATCTTCTAGTGCTCAAGGTTCTGTTAGGTGAAAGTCAAGTGTAACAATCCAGGATTATTGAATGGTTTTTCAACTTTGCGTGAACTTACCGTAAATAGTCGGGTCAAAGGTGTACTTTTTTCTCATGAAAAGTTGATCTGAAAGTGGTGCGGCTAAGAAGCGAACATAAAAATTTATGCTGTTGAAATGGGTTAATGTTAATTGTGTCATAGAAGAAAATCTGCATCGTAGATATGGTTCTTTACATCGAAGATTAAATCTGCCACTATAGGCCAATTGTTTCTGCCAATATAGGCCAATTCTTCTGCCAGTATAGGCCATTGTTTTTGCCCCATAGGCTAATTGCTTTTCTAGAACAATCTTGTGCTCCAGGTTGCAACAGTTCTTTCCAAAATTGTTCTGTTCCCTGCATTCATGAGTGCCCGAGAACCGAGTATTTGCGGTAATAGGATTAAAAGAAGTAGATAAAACATAAAAAATGAAAAACATATGGTCTTAATAATCCTTTATTTACACCAATAATCCATTATATTTACCGTTATTTGTTAATTTATTTTTCTGCCATTTTAAAATTACCATAGGAATTAGGAAACTAGTTTATGATTTCTGCAGCTTTGTTTTTCCTTGAAATTTTTTAAATTGTGTATTTAGCGTAGAAGTGAAAGGCTAGGATTTAAAAAGCGTTTTATGCTTTCTGTTTTGATAACGTGTTGATTAATTTCACATCTGTTTCATAGGGATCGCATTCTGTGATCATTGTCATCATGTAAATAGCCCAAAAGTCGCGTACTTTCAGCTGCACTGCTGTATAACAACCTCATCAGAACATTAAGTGTCGGTATACTTTTTCGATGTATTACTAATGTCTTGCATGTTTAGATGATGATTGTCCCAATCCAAACTATACGATCATTGTTCATTTGTTTTTTTCCCCCCAATTTTTTAGCCTGAACGAACGTAGAACGGACGTTACATTTTACAGGGAATTCTTATTAAACACGTTTCTTTTAATGATTTAGTGTATGTTTGTTTCCCGTTTTATTTTATTAAGCATTTGTAAAACCCTTTTTGTATGGTAAAATAAAATACACTTATGCAAATGTGTTTCTTACCTACACAAAGTAACAACTTTAATTTCAAGGTGAGCCCGAGTTGTAAGAACTTCATGCTTAAGTTGATGTGCCAGTCATAGTGAGTTTGGTATTGCATATGTATTTTTAGAACGGTAGGTTTGTCATGAACCTAAAGTGCTTTATTTTGGCCTAGTATCAGCTAGTGTTGGATGGAGTGTAGAGTTACTGTGTTACCATGGGGGAAGGTGAGTGAGTTTTAACTTTTCAATTTAGCATGCGAGGAATGATTGGAACGAAGTTAATATTCTTTGAACTGGTGGTGATGGACGTAAGTTTTTAATTTCTGTCCAAAACACTAACCTTTGTTTTAGCATTTTCATTAAAATAAGCTCTCTTCCTGTCAAATGCAACTTCAAAAATGTTTCATACTACCTCTCGGTTCACCCATAAGGTGGCTTCTCACTTATGCCACCTCACCACGTTACTCACTTCTTTGGGCAGACATGCGCGAGATTGGTTTGTCTTGGCTCTTTATTGCTTTTCATTTGTTTTCGTTCTGAAGATGAAAGGTAGTGAATTGTGAATGTTGCGGCCACCAATTAACGCCCGACAAACACCGCATGCAGAGTTCCACGCCTCCTGGAGACTTGTGTGACGAAGGGTTGGGCCTAAAAATTTTAGGCTTGGTGCTGATGGAAATGTGATTAGCGGAATTCGTCTGTTCAACTGCACAACTGATCTATGTGGAGGTTTGCCATTTGATGAGGCGATATCTAGTTTGCTTTTATCCCTAAATACCGTCTCCAATTAAATTTTTGCATTTCGTCTAAAAATAGATGCTTTTTCCTGACTAAACTAAAATCCTGTAATACCTACCACCCAAGAACCTTGTCTCCAGTAGGTGGCATTTACGATATGGTTGGCCACACTACTGGTAACACACGGCACATTTGTGTTTAACTACGCAGGGTAGCACAAGGCATATTTGTATTTGGCTATGCGTTGTGTGTTTGGCTACGTGCCCTTCCTGCTTTCCTCCTGGATGAGGCTGTTAAATGCGCGTTAAAAATACCGTAGCGGTTTTTACTCTGAAAGCTCGATAAAAATGTCAGTCCAGAAAATTTAACGCACAATTTCAGATTACAGGAATCTCGCCAGATTCTTGCGAATTTTCAACAGACAGTATTCGTCCGTCTTAGTCAGGCACTAAGAGTTTTTAGAGGCTGTAACTACATCGTTTTGGACATCGTGATTCGAAACTGGCGCTCGGCATGGCCCACTGCATGCGTCGGGCCTACTGGATGCGTTTGGCTCACTGGATGCGATGGGCCTACTACATGCAGCAGGTCCTCGCTCCCATCGGCTTGAGAGTCTCACTGAAAAATCTTTTTGCAGTAGAAATCTGATCCCCGGATTAGAAGCACCTTGTGTATTCATTAGAATAGCTCCATTTTTTACATGTTGCTGTATGGCCAGGGACTCTAGTCCTCTTAAATGACTAACATATGGGACGTTGGATTTTAGAAGTGTAGACGTTTTGCTCCATCCAATCTTTCGTCTCCATGTGATGTGCTGTTTCTTGTGTCTTTATTCTTCCTATCAGCCATGTGTTGTTTAACTCTTTCTAACTCCCATTCGCATTTCTCCAATGTAAACAGCACTGCACTCATTACATGGGGATCTGTACACTCCTTCACGTGTATTTGGGATCTTGGACAAAATACTCTGGTCTTCTTTGCACGTCACTTTAATCCGTTTTTTCAGCAGTTCGTCTTTGATATTTCCACCATTCTTCAGGAATGTTTCAAAACCTTTATCTTTAAGCACTATCCACTCTGGCGACTCGGCAACATGTAAAAAATGGAGCTACTCTAATGAATACACAAGGTGCTTCTAATCCGGTGATCAGATTTCTACTGCGAAAAGATTTTTCAGCGAGACTCTCAAACCGATGGGAGCGAGAACCTGCTGCATGTAGTAGGCCCATTGCATCCAGTGAGCCAGACGCATCCAGTAGGCCCGACGCATCGAATAACGATGTCCAAAACGATGTAGTTACAACCTCTTAAAAACTCTTAGTGCCTGACGAAACGGACGAATACTGTCTGTTGAAAATTTGCAAGAATCTGGTGAGATTCCTGTAATCTGAAATTGTGCGTTAAATGCGCCTTTTTTGCTGTCTCCCTTCCTCCTGGAAACAATGACGTCAAGGTTTGCCATATTGGCCAAAAGTCACGTGATATCAAGACGTCGAGGTTTACCACATTCACCGGAACTGACGTCTCTAATGACTTCAAGGTATACTATACCAACCAGAAGCGACGTCAAGGTTTACTCTCTCAACCGGAAGTGATGTCAAGGCTTACCTTGTTGACCGGAAGTCACTTGATCTTGTGATGGCAAAGTTTACTTTACTAACCAGAAGTGACGTCAAGGTTTACACCAGTGACGTCACTCCAATGAACCTTGACGGTACGCTTGAATACCAGCTCCACTTTCCTTGAAATTAGCTGAGTTTCTGCTAAGGCTTGCATATTTATGACGTGCAGTGGGACCTGGGTTTGAATTTTCGGTCCAGGTTTACTCGAGTCAAACGAGTTTTCCGCTAAGTGTTGCACATTTTTTGGGTCCGGGTTTCTCGAGTTTGCACTAAGTCTTGCATATTTTTTATTTGATTTATATTTCCCGTAGGGCTTGGACTTTGAGTTGAATAAATTTCGGTCTGAGAGGTTTACTTGAGTTTAGTGGGTCTTGCGATAAGTGATGCATATTTTTTTAATAACCTTGTATCCACTACGGGATATTATCATTAAATTTGTGTTAAAGATTATTGATTTTGACATATTAGGGTTTATGGATTTTGAGATTTTCTCTCTGTAAAAACCAAAAAAACCAAGCGCATGACTTTGCATTCGATAGGTGTGGATTTTGCAATTTAAACATTTAGAAAGTAGCGCGGTAGATGCTGGAAGTCAAAATTGATCAACTGAATGCGTAGTGGTTTAGACGTCTTTTTTTCCATATCTGCTGTCTTTTCTTCAGTCTCGTTCTCCCACCTTTCAAATTTGCGGGCTTCGACTCACTGTGTTACCTGTTTTAGTCAAATGGCATGTCCTTTCGCTGTCGGCACTTGTCTTCTAACCAACTTTAAATACAATTTTAGCCCTAGAATTTATGGAAACTTGCATCATCTGATGCTTCGCCCTACTCTCTTTCTCGCGCCTCTCTTTACCACTGTTTCTTTTGCCGCGGCACACGTCAGGCGCATTTATGAATTGGTGCTACCAATTCGGTTGATGGTGGTGAAGCATTTTGGAAAAGGGGTAACATTAGTTTTGGTTGAAGAAAGCACCTTAAGTTGAACTTAATTTGTTGTACAGAGCATGAAAACTATAAATTTAAGAATCTTAGCTGCGTTAACAGTTTAGATGTTGGTGGCGAAATGTGTCGAGTACTAAAAACAGGAATGACATGTTTGCATGAATATGCAATTGGAAAAATAAAAACTGGGGCAGACAATGCCCACGAAAGATTAAAAAGAGGTGGACGATAACTTTGAGAATGTTAAGAGTAAAATATGGTACACGATACCCTCAGGGTTACATTATAACCAGGCGATTTTGTCCGTGTTGGAATAAAAAGGCAGACGATGCCTTGAAAGATACGATAATGCGGGGGGAAAAAGAGCTGTTGTGGTGTACAAATAAATTGTAAAATCTTATTATTTGAACAGAGAACGAGAACAACGTATGAAAAGAGGGATAGAAACACCGTTAGAGGCAGATGATGCCACGTTTTCTGCTGCTTCGGGGGAGTGTAGTAGGGTTGGACAGTGACGGTGTGAGAATGCTGTAGGTCGTTCCCTTCTACCTGGTGGCAGTGTTGGCCGGAACTAAAATTAATTGTACAACTGAACAAAATTTTGTACAGGCCGATAAAGCGTTGGTGTTGTCGAGTTCGTGCGCATGGATTTAAAAATGGGACATTCATTGTGTAACGTAACAGGAAGTGACCTGGTTGAATGTGGTGCGACCACGATGTGATAAGCACGGTCTTTGGTTGGTAAAGGAAGAGGCAGGTTAGCCAGACGTGGCCGAGTGAGGTTTAGGCCTAAAACGTGGTAATGATTAGGCTTAAAGAGAATTTATATGGGCTGGTTGGTTTCATATTACAATAGACATTGGCCGTCTTCCGGAAAAAGTCTTCTGCAATAATTTTGACCAAATTTGATTTGTGCAGAGTACTTTAAGAATCGAATTTTAACATTTTGGGCAGTTATTAGTGGAAGCGACCACGATGGTGGTTAGGCAATACGTTGGCCTAGAGAGTGAGGAATACATGTTTCCTGTTGCTGGTGGAAAATATACATTCCCTGTAAATTTTGGCATTCTTTCCTAGAAGTACTGGTATTTCCCTGGAGGTTTTCTGGTTGGTTGTAGCCATGCGCATATCCCTTTCAGTATAAAAGCGTCTCAGCACGAAAGGCAGGCATCATTTTTCCTCCAGCGAGCCTTCACAAACTATCGTTTCCTGCATCCATCGTCATCTTGAAGATCTGCCTTTCGCCTGGCCCTTCGCCGACCGAACACCACGCCTGCTGCACGAAAGAGCACAGGTGCCCATGGGAAGACCGAAAGGTGCCCCGAAGGATGTCTTCGGCGGGAAAACTACTTCACCCGCCAGCCTATCTGCCGCCCACTTTGATGTTGCCAATCCTTCGCACCCCGACGCTTCGCACGAGCAGCTCCCTGCCTCTCCGCAAGTTTCGATCCACGGCTCCATCACGCCTCTTTCGCCTGTCAAGTCGACTGTACCTGCCCCCAACGACAGAACACTGCTGTGACTTCCCCAATCAAAGGTGGACAATGCACCCCGGCCGCACCATTGGTTCTTGTTGCCCTTGAGAAACACTGTCGGGATTCATCCCCCAACTGCTATTTCTGGCCACGGATAAACTCAGTCGAGCGTCTTCTTCAAACCACACGGTAGCACGTATTAGTGGCAGTCCATTTATCAAGTTTTCGCTCCAACAGCAACCCGGCTTCTAAGCACAAGACAATGGCAGAGCCGCGTCACCGCAGGAGATGGCGTCTGTATTCGTGCGCACCTACTCTAGGCCGAAATTTTCAGTTTCAAAATGCAAAGCAAACTCTAAAAAAAAGTTCGAATTCATTCTGCAAAACGATCTTCATGCTTGAATAGTCCTAGCATGATAGTCAAGTGACAAGGAGGAAGATCGAAATTAAAATTGAACATAGAACAATCAGCATGCGATCGGGCCAATTCTACACTAGCTACCATCTCTATGCTAACAACAGTTTTCGCATGATTTACAACAGTTTTTTCCTTCAGCAACCATACTCACAAACAGGCAAGGAGTCTTTCAATGCTGTAGGCAAACCAGGAAAATAGTCTGTACCAGCGAAATAATGTTTAGCGATGATCGGGCACGGAGAAAAAAAAACTATGAACAAGGTCAACGAGTCCCTTTCTGCTGCCTCCTGCCGGACTTCACCCCCCCCCCCCCCCCCCCGACTGGGGTTTCTGGCCGCGGATAAACTCAGTTGAGCAACTCTTCTTCAAACCACACGGTTTATTCCAACATTGCATCACATATTAACATAGCAAAGCTGGCAGATGGGAGACAGTGCGTGTAATGTGTTCTCGTGCCTTCCTGCCCAGAGAATTGGAGATGAGCCCGCTGTTCAGGGAGAACAGCCCCTGCTATTTGGCAGCGCAGGAGTGAGCAATACCTTCGTGTAGCGAAAGACAACTTCTCTAACCTCGAGCGCAAGTTCAAACACGCTTCGGGTATGTATTCCAAACATGAAAGTACGTCTCCTCAATCACCGCTCGATCTATTGTATCTTTCGTCCAGCCAAGCAAGCCACTCTCTTTCATGGAGCAAAGTGAACCACCTCATTGGTCGCGCCATTCGCAGTTTCAACTACCGGTGACACCACAGTCGGATCCTCCAGCTTCTACGACACCGTCTGTGAAGGAGGCCTATACCAAAGAATGCGAACTTTGGTATCCCTCTTCCAGAACTCCTTAAGACGGTCGAGGGAACCATTCCGGATTGTTTTCTTTACAAGCCTAACCACGATTCACCTTCCACAAATAAAAACCGCGGCCTGGCCACGGATTTGGATTCGGCCTAAGGGATCGGCTCCCTCATCAACCACTACTCCTCGGGCAGTCTACCATACTCCTAACTCCTCACACTCCAGTACAGAGAATCTTACATGGTATCGGATCTCCTTTAGAATTGGCTAAGGATCCGCCACCCCCATGCCCAGGAAGGGAATCCTTCTTCTTCAAACTTTTGGCAAAGGGACTGCCAATCCGCGCAATTTTGACACCTACCCCCAGTCAGAATTTCTTACAGCCAATGCCAAAATGGACTTTGGTTCAGCATTATTTCTTCCTCTTCGGGCTTCAGTCCCGTTTTATGTGCTTCGCGACAATGACCATCTCTTCCGCCTTGGACTGCGCACCACATCCCAAGCCAACGTCCTAAGCAAACTGCCAACGATCTCTGCGAACGCCTTTACACCAATCCTCCCCCAGAGGACACTCGCCAACTAGGTTTGCTCATGACCCAGGTCTTTCGCAAGGGCTGCTTCACTACCTACTACGCCATGAACTGGTTTACCTGCGCTTGATCAACTCTACCCTTATCCTACAGGAGATCGCCTTCAACACTACATCGAAGTTGCACGATTCCACTCGGCGTATTCTCCGCAATCAGCCATTTCACGAGTCAGAGGCCCTATTTCGTGGGTTAATCCCTAAGTTAGCCCCTCACCTTGATATATCTCGCAAACCACAGCCCAAACTCAACAGTTCTCTCATCAACGTTCTACTAATACTCATACCGATCCGCCTAAAGAGGATTAGTCCACACCGCAATCCCAGGAAGTGATCCCACCTTCCACGCCTCGATCCTCTTCGCCCTTTCCATCCCGCGCCCAGGACCGCGGACGCGGGCAATCCTTGTGCCGTTCCTCGACTCCTAACAGGAAGAGACGATCGTCACCTCGACCCAGATCCAAGGGCTGAGCCCGTTATTGACACTCCGTCTCCCCCCAAGTTGTAGGGGGTCGGCTCCAGTATTATGTCGAAGCATGGCAAGCCATCACTACCGATCCTATGATCATTTCCATTGTGCCCAGCGGATTCCATCCTCAGTTTCTCAAGCGTTCCCCGTTACGATCCCCACCATGGAAAATGGTAAAACCTCCATCCCATGCACTTCGCGCCGAAATTCGCTCCTTACTCGCAAAGTGTGCAATCCATCCAGTCGCCCAACCCGTCACACCGGGGTTCTACAGCAGTATCTTCTTGTGCGACAAAAAAAACCAGGGGGCTCGGCTAATATTCAACCTACGACCCCTCAATCAATACATTTTCCAATCCACAGTTCCAAATGGAAACCACAGCGTCAATCCGCTCCTCCGAAACAACTGGACGATTTCTTTATATCTCGCGTACGCCTACCTTCACATTCCCCTACATGCTTCTGTTCGGCACCTCTTTCGTTTTATTCTCGATGGAACGGCATACGAATTCTTGAGTCACCCATTCGGTTTAAACGCCGCACCTCGTATATTCACACTCCTCTTGCGACCAGTGTTAGCTCACCTCCACCAACAAGGGATTCGTATTCCCGCCTTTTACCACACCACGATCCGCAGGTGCTATGCTCCCACCGAACCGCCGTAATGTCTCTTTTGGCAAGCTATGTTTTGGCATCAACTTTGTCAAGTCCCGGCTACCATCAGCTCAAAAGTTCACGTTCATAGGAGTATTCTTCGATCTCACAATAGCCTCTGTCATGCCATCCCCAGATAGGATCGAGGTCCATCTCAACACAGCTCGAGCCTCCCTACGCTCCCCATCCCACACCTTCCGGGATCCTGCCTCCGTAATCGGAACCATAGACTCGTTCGCCGACCCTGTACCATGCAGCAGGTGGATGGCTCGACCGTTACATCACTTTCGCCTTTTAGAATGGGGCGATCCCCAAGCCGCACTCCATCTACCAGCCAGATCCCTCAGTCCGTCCTTCCCAATGGCAACTCTCCACTGGTGGTAGGACGTTCTCTACATCACAGCTACGGTCCCAGTCCACGAGCCGCCCCCTCAAATTTAGCTGTTCACCGATGCCTCCCTGACAGGTTGGGGTGCCCATGTCAACAACATGACCCACTCTGTACATGGGATGCCGGCTGCACAGATCACATCAATATTCTCGAACTATGTGCTTTTCTTAGGCCTCCATCATTTCCAACAATACCTAATGGGACGAATAATAGTCCAAGTGCATATCGACAACACAACTGCATCTCTACAAAGGAGGGGGGCACTCGATCCTTCTCACTCCACCAGATCACATCAGAGATATTTTGCCTCTGTATTCAACTGTGGATACAACTACTCCCACTCCATATTCCTGGCAGCCTGAATGTCGTCGCCGATTCCCTCGCCAGACACACTCCGCCAACCAGCGAATGGACTCTACGATCCTCTTTTTGCAACAACCTGTTCCTTCTATGGTGTCGGCCTATGATAGACCTCTTTACCACAAGGTTCAATGCCAGACTTCCCCAATTCGTGAGCCCTTTTCCTGATCCTCTAGCATGGGCTGTCGACGCTCTGACCATGAACTGGGACCATCTCTTCGCCTACGCCTTCCTGCCACCAGGCCTCCTCCCCCTAGTCCTTCGCAAAATTGCGACATCTCCAGGCCGGTTCCTGCAAGTAGCCCCAGGCCGGCCAGCAGTGGCTTGGTTTTCCCTTCTTCTCTCACTACTCATCGTCACACCACGGTGCCTCCCGACCCCTCACGATCAACTCACCCAACGGAACAGATCGATCCTACACCCCAATCCACAGGCCCTCCGTCTTCACGGGTGGCTGTTATCGTCCGACTCCTCCAAACAACAGGAGTCTTTGAAGAGGCCCTTCGCATCGCCTCTAGGGTCGTCCGCGCCTCTACCAACAAGATTTACGACAGTTCCTGGAAACGATAGTTTCATTGGTGTGTCTCACAACAAATTGATCCTATCAACCCTCCTGTCCCAGAACTCCTCAGATTCTTGACATCACCGTTTAAAAGCGGCCTGCGCGGATCTACGATCCTCGTCTACCGTTCTGCTCTAAATGCTGTATTCAAAGCGGCGGGCCATAGGCATCTTCTTGAAGATATCTCCCCTCTTATACACTCCTTTAAGCAGGACAGACCTTGCCAACTCAAACAGTTCCCGGATTGGGATCTGTCCATTGTACTTTCCGCACTCCTTGGCCCACCATACAAGCCACTAGCCTCATGCCACCTCACTCGGAAAACTGTTTTCCTTGTTGCCCTCGTGGCCTGCTTACGTTGTAGTGAGTTACAAGCCCTATCAGCTACTCCCGAAGACTGCTTTTTTCTTCATAATTACTCTGGTGTCGCCCTCACGTCTCGCGCCTTCTTCAGGGCGAAAACACAAAGGCCAGAAGATCGTACCAAGCCATTCATCATACCATCCCGCTCTCAGATCCTCGAAGACGATCGTGAGCGTGCACTCTGTCCTGTCCGAGCAATCAGGTTTTACCTTAAAGCCTCCAAGCCGGGCCAGCGCAGCGCCGTACCCAACTCTTCCTACCTTTTACATCTAAAGTCGACACCACTTCACCTCGAATGATTGCCACTAGGCTGAAAAAGTTATTGTACAGGCTTACAACGACCTCAACATTAACTGTGCCGAGGAAGGTGTTAGAGTTACGGCCCATGAACTCCGTGCCATCTCCGCTTCATGGGCTCATTTTAGTAACGTCCCAGTGACCGAAATCATGGAAGCTGCCTCATGGCGCAGTCCCTCAGTCTTCTCATCACACTACCTCCGTGACATGTCCCGGCATGCCAATGGCTTATATCGCATTGGGCCTTTTGTTGCTGCCCGACG